>JAURVB010006491.1:0-25032 GCA_033002965.1 Piper betle | reverse complement strand
CTGTACTTCGTTCGGTGCATTGTGCTCGGGATTTATTATAATAGGCCCGAAGGCAACTTGAGGTGGATCTTATTTTCGAAAACAAACTCGAGGGATCTCATCCTCGAGGGTTATTAATTCCGAAAAACATCGACCAGGTGACCCGTGTTAGGTGGGGTCCAATAAATCATCCACCTGACACGTCCTACGATCAATAAATCAAATCACCGATAGAATGGAGCGATAAAACCTGAGAAGCGTGTCCTAACGGACCTGTCAGAAGCTCCAAGCGCAGTCTCGTGCCTAGACGGCGAGCTCCTGCAACGAACCTACATGAACATAACTATTTACTAACGCCCATACATATATGATGCACACCTATATAACTAATATATCCACATGCATACAATCATCTAATCAAACATGACAATCATCTCGACAATTACCCTACGTCTCTAATTGTCAAGCAAGTTAATAATTTTATCATTTCATATGTTACTTATTACCTAGCACTTTTAATTCCAATTTCAAAGCATACCTATTCTAATTAGGTGACAATGGTTTAATCAATTTAATCTGTTTAACTTAATGTTAGCATGCAAAACCTAATTCATACATATTCATAAATTAACTAGTTAACAAGCATTTAATTAACTATACAATAGTTTACTAACAATTTCATAATGTTAGCATGCAAAACCTAATTCATACATATTCATGAATTAACTAGTTAACAAGCATTTAATTAACTATTCAATGGTTTACTAACAATTTCATTACTAAGCATTCACATCATACAACACAATTCACACTAATCATCACATGTTTATCATAATCACGATTAATTAAACTAAAATCATGAAGTTAATACAATTAATTCTAATATGCTACTATGACCACAACATTTATGTAATAATTCTAAAAAAAGAAGGAAGAACCACCTCGCGATCGGCGCTGAAATCGGTGCCGACGGACGAAGGCGGCGGTTTTCCGGCGACTATGCCGGCGGTTTTCCGGCAGCTCCGGTGGTTTTCCGGTGACTGCTCCGGCGAGGCAATCGGAGGTAGGGGTTAGCACCGCCTCGGTGAGCTGAACCCAATGGCGGTGACGACGAGGGCAGCCGCGGCGGCGATGGCCGCCAACGGCGGCGTCGAGTGCGGTCGGGGCGGTCGGCCGCTCCGATCAGACCCACGGCCGACCCTCGACGGCGGCGCTAATCAGAGGGGAAAGGTAGGGGAGGTCGAGGGGAGGAGCTCCGACGTCACGGCGGCGGCGGTCCGGCGCAGACGGCGGCGAAATCGCGTCGGGAACGGAGGAATAATCGAGGGCGATTTCCGGCAGTCACGGCGGCTGACGGTGGCCGGGCGTGGTCGAGGCGGCAAGGCGACGGCACGGCCGGGCTGGGCGGCGTCGATCGGCGGCGGTCCGGCGTCGGTGGCGGCGGCAAAATCCCAAGGGCGGCGGCGGTGGTGAAAAGCGTCGGGGTTTGGGGAGGAAGATGAGGTGTATAGGGCGATGGCAAGGTTGTAAATAAAACTTGACTCGACACGGGCTCGAGTCAAGAATGATAACGGACTCGGAATAAATCCCAGAAAAATCTAGAAAAATTGGGAAAAATCCCATAAAATCAAACAAAATATCACAACATCCAAATGACATGTCGTATAACTAATAACCCACCCGAATACCATCTAACGCGTCCTAATGCGTTATTCGGCCTAAACTAATTCTACGGTCACAACATAAAAATAAAATAAAATCATCAACTGTATACTCTCATATCTACTGATAACTCAGTCTGCTGATGCGTATCTGACGCTATCATCGATACTTGGGTATACATAAACCCTCATAGCACGTGCGCACGGTCGGCCTCGGCCCCGCACACGTGTTCTGAAAGCTGAACCGACTCAAACTACGGTCAAACCGACCGGCTAACGACTATAAAACCCTGACTCGAGTCGCGGGTTTTACAGACATGAAGCTTTAAACTCATGATGAACCTTGTATGTTAGATTGGATTTTTATGATATGTTGGTTGTGCACGTGTATTTACTTATTATTTTATTATTATTGCCAATGTAGAGATGATAAACTTTGGGGGGGTTAACTATTAGCTGCAGGTTATATAAGCCATAGAGTCCCAACACATGACAATACACAAACTCAAGTACACATAATTTATTTAGTTGTAGTTGTTTGTGTATGTAGAGAAACATGGGTAGAAGGAGCATACGAGGTTTACTGCATGAAGAACCCACGCGAAGACCGGGTGTTAGGGTATGATGCCTTAGCATCTAATGATGCCTTTTTGTTTACTTTTATTTAGACGGTATGTAGAACAGGTAACCATGACCTAGTATTTAATATACTGCACTCATTCACATTAATAAATCAAGATACCTACTTTAGTCAATTTAACTAAGTATAAGAATTTGAATATGTCACAACATCCAACCTCTTAGTTGCATTAAGAGTGTTGCCTTTGTGTAGCTCAGGATAATCATTGCATTTCTTAAGTTATCCTCTTAGCCACACAGGAGGTTCTGCCTCTATAGTGATTTAGAGTGCTAATATAAGAGATTCAAGTTTAAGATCCATCCTGTGTTACATGAACTTTGCACGTTTTTTATAAAATCAAGTTTAGAGTCTGTCTTAAGCCTCATAGAGGTGAAAACAGTTTTATAAAAGTTTGTACTCGATAACCCAACAAGTAGTTATCCAATTTATAAAATCACGATTCGGTTCGTCTTGTCAGGTCGAATTGAGGTGTTACACTTCAATGATATGAAGATAAGTCCCTAAAATGTTGTATTAGTATCCTTTACCTAATTCTAATATTTTAGATTCATACATTCTACTTCAACATCTTAGCATTGGGGAAGCCATGAATTGTGTCAATAAGAGCACAGTAGAAGATATATACTTTCAAAGTTGTCAAGTGCCCAAGTGTCAAAGCCCAAGCCAAGGCCATGGTGTGCCGAGTGATCAATTTTCACTCTTTGACCATGTCAAATCCTAGTATTTTAATGGTTTTTATTTATTTATTTATTTTTGGTTGAGTCAAGCCAGACTAGCCGTCATAGTTGTGAGAACTATAATGGCTAAGCTTAGGTGGCTAGGAGAGTCTTGACCTATTTTAACTAAGTTTAGTAGTTTGGCTAAGGATCAAGGGTGAGTTGAGATTTTGCTGGAAAACATCCAGAGGTAGTTCTCTCTCTCCTCTCCCTCTTGAATGACAACCTCTTCTACTTTTTTTATGCAATGGTACTTACCTCTACCCTCCTCTTTCTTTTTTCATGCACACATCTATTGTTTTTCTTTCTATTTGTGGTATGTATTCATCAGTTTGTGCATAGGGTTTATGTCGATTATGTGGGAGTCCTGGTTTTGGTTTGTTCGCCCCATGCTATTCCTGTTTTCGTTCTTCTTTACTCAGTCATGAGGAATTATTTTTTTACTCATCCTACTCACATAGAAGTATAGTTATTGTTTGTTGCGGGTTATATGTTTGATCCTTTATTCTTTAAAAGATTTTTCTTTTACCCTGTTTCCAATTGCTTGATGTTATGTGGGTTGCATGATCGGTGCTCCTTACGTTTTGTGGCCATGGTGATTAAATTAATAACCAATTTATGATTATAAATAACCATAGTTAGGTTAAATAACCCTTATTAATGCATGGGTAGTTTGATATTACTATATTGAATAATTATTTATAATTGATTCATGTATTATAAGTTTATATGTACATATGAGTAGTTATAAGTGATTAATGAAGTAAAGTTTTAACCTTTACCATCAATCTAATACTAGTTAATAACACGTCAGTTATAATGTAATTATTATTAAACTATATTCAAAACTTAAAAATTAAGCACAAAATAGGTAAAGTTGATTATTTTAATTATTGGTTAATTAAGGTTTGTAATATGGGTTAATTAGAACCTTCAATCTGTTTATAGTTTGATGGGTATGATTGTTTATTAAATCTCGCTAAAAATAAATTAAGTGTAAATAATGTTATATTATAATTGGTTGATATGATAAAGTTAGTATATTTTATCATGTCTAAAATAATATTTGGTAATAGTATTGATAACATATCATTTATGATAGAGTTATTATTAAACTTATTTTTTTCAAATTTAATTTGAATCACAAATTTAATATAGTTGATCATGTTGACAATTAGTCGATTATTATAGAAAAATGGGTTATTAAAATATAATAATATAATCAGCGTCAAGTGTTAGATCTTAGTAACATGGAGTAAAATAATTAAAGTTTAAATCTTTGTTAAATAAGTGATTTAAAATAATTTCATTAGTAGTATCCTTAAATTATGATAATACAATTATTCAAAATAATTTAGTAGAATGACTTAATTTATTGTCAAATATATGTTCTGAATTAATACAAAGATTAATAAATTATTAAATGTGTACCTAAGTTTTTATTAATAGAATAGGTAACTATTAATCGCTAATTTGGTGTTAAGAAGTAATATTAAATAAAAATTTAAATGGTAGCTTTAATACCTAGGACGGTAATCTTAATAAAATTTCTTTGGTTAAATAATTAACATGTTAAGGAAAATACACTAGTATTAGTAATTAAACACATACTAGTAAGTTAATAATTATTTTATTGTTGGCTAAGGGTGAATTGTAATTTGAATAATTAATTTAAAAGGTAATGTATGACTTAATTGATTTAGCTACATTAATAATTAATTATCTCATTAAACATGTTATAATGTGTGTAAATTTAAAGATTTATTTTATTTTATACTTGCTTGTTGCATGCTATATTTTGTTAAGTCATGATATAAAATCATGATATAATTAAGTTATTTCATAGCATGCATTATTCCTCGTATAAAATTATACTTATGTATAATTTTATTGTCTCGTTCAGATTAGGACCATGTGTCATAGTTGCGGGTGCCTCATCACATTTCTAGGTCCATATAACTACTTCGAAATGTTGTATATTCCTTTTTAGCAATCCTTGGTCGCCCTAAGCTCGGATTCGACCACTATGCATCAAATGCAACTGAGGTCTAAGGAATTGACTAAGTTTGAGACGAAGCCGCACCTTTAAAACTATTTGAAAGATGAAATACATGCCCCATGCCGAAAGGGGTGAGAGAGTGCACAATGGTGCAAGACAACTTATTATGCACTTGTGATACCGAAAGGGTGAGTCAAATATCAATAACTACAAGTCGATTAGTGAACTTATGATACTAAGAAGGTGAGCCAAATATTAGTAACTATAGGTTGTAGGCCATACATGAGCCATATAGGATTGTAGCTGGATAGGGCGGTCACCCTCCTAACACAATTGAAGCTCACCATAAGCTCATAACCACTAAAAGACTTAATAAATAATAATATGAAATATATTGATTTGTTTCTTGTAATTATATGACTTAGTAGTTTTATCACTAACATGGTTTTGTGATTGCAAGCGAGCAGCTTCAGACTAATGATTGAGGGTGTGGTTAGTGGTTCCTTTACCAACCTAGATTGAAAGAATTGATGAATCAAATTGGACTTTTTATTTATATTATTTGAGTTATAATTGTGACTATGAGAAACGGTTTGAAGGTTGTGGGACTTTGCTTTTGCATAGTTGGTTTACTTTATGTCATTGTTTGCATGTTACATTTAATATAACATGATTTATTTTTATGGTTAATAATTTCTTAAAGATATTTGAATCTCATGTTTAATTATTTTCATTACATTATACTCTACAAACATAATTGTTTGTCATGTTATGATGTATATACATGCATTTTTATTTTTATATCCTCTTATTTTTGTGTAACCCTTGTCCATCTAAGGCGGGTCGTTACATACTAATTTTAAAATGACTAAAATATGATTGATTTATGTGAGCTCAAGTGTAAATTGAAAAAGGTAAGTTATTTTTTCCAAAAGTAATCAAATTGAATATCATATTCAGTTTTACTTCAACGAGTTTTGAATGTGAGTGTAATTTGTGGACTCCTGGGAAGTCGTTGAATTAATTTGTTCGGCCCACGCATGGCTGTTTCATGTTAATTATTCAATCTAATCAACCGTCCCATTTCTATTTTTATTTAAAAATATATCGGTTAATTTTATCAATTACTTTTCCATTTTTTTTAATCGCTACAATAAATTTAATCATTTTATTATTATGTTATTTAAATTCAGAAGCTAGAGTACACGACAAGGTCTATTATCGAAAAAAATAATCATAAACATGAAGTAATGGGCCCACATCGAAAGAATGAAAATGGGCCTTGGTGGTGGGCTTCTGCTAAACACCCTCTTTGTGCGCGCCACCCTCCCTCTTTTCCCGCCAATCCGATTCCACTTTCCCCGCCGCCGGCGACTCTCTGGCGGCTGGCCGGAGTTCTCCTTCTCCTTCACCACTGCTTCCCCCACCTCCAAATCTTCTCATCTTTGGCTGTCTCCGGCCGGCGGAGATCGAAAGGCCTTGCCTCTTGCCGACGGAGATGGAGGAGCCGGAGTCGCCCTACCAACCTTCCGGGGCTGCTCCGGCGTTCCGCTCCGGCGCCGGGGTCGTTTCCTCGATCCGCATGGAGAATTTCATGTGCCACAGCAGCCTTAAGATTGAGTTTGGCGACCATGTCAACTTCATCACCGGGCAGAATGGAAGTGAGTGTTTTGGTGTTGCTCGGTTCTTGTGGTGTTCCTTGGATTTTTGATTCATTGGTTGTTGCATTTTGGTGGGGTTTTAGGTGGTAAAAGTGCGATCTTGACGGCGTTGTGTGTGGCTTTTGGGTCTCGGGCGAAGGGCACTCAGAGGGCTTCTACTCTGAAGGAGTTCATCAAAACAGGATTCAGGTTTTAAATCTTCGATTTTGAATTCCTTTGAGTGCTTTTTAAGGTCTGGTGAAGCTTTTGTAAGTGTTACGATGATCTAAACTTTGAATCTTGTTATAGTCATGCCGTTGTACAAGTGGAACTTAAAAATGACGGGGAGGATGCATTCAAGCCTGAAATTTTTGGTAATGTGATCACTATAGAGCGCAGAATTACTCAGACAAACAGTCCGACGATTTTGAAGGACTACAGAGGTGATTTATGTTCTGTGTAGTTACATTATAAGCGTCAAGGATATCTTGTTCTAAAATTTGTTTGCATGGGATATAGCAAAATTTTTGGCTTTGTAGTTTGGGTGTTTTTGCTGCTTTGCTGTTGTGGCGTATAGTTTCTGTCTTAACATTTTTCTTTGGTTTTTCTCATGGTTACTTAGCAAAGGAATTGGTGTTTTTCTAATGATTGCATTAGGGAAAAGGGTTGAAAATGGAAAAGGAGGAAAAGATGGGCTCCGTGAGCTTGTTGAGCATTACAATGTGAGTGCTTCTTTTGTTCTTACATGGTATTTTAATCTGAGTTCCGTAGCCCTTGGCTTAGATCAGAAAATTGTCCATGCTGTGTGCTAAATTGGTGGGAAATGACTTGGAAAGTGAGAAGATAGGAGGGGAAGGGGAATATGGTTTTGAGAGTTGGCACCCATAACAAGGGAGAGTTCATTTGGAGAAGTGGAGGCAACTTAGAAACGGTGAGTGGATCATTGATATTGCAATGAAAAATGACATATATTCGTAAAACATATCTAAAGAAAACTGGCACTAATAGCGCTCTACTCCTAACTATAATAAAATAAGGAAAAATACAAATTAAACCATGAAAAATAGTGCCTTTGTATGATACTCCCTGACAATCTGTGAAGGCTTCCTGTATCCCTAATGATAAACTTATCCTGTATCACATTTTTGTTTAAATAAAATAGTTGCGACCAAGGTTTGCAATATCAGATTCCAGTTTTATTTCAAATGTGTGGTTGGCTGAGATATCGAAGATATGTCGAGATATGCTGGCATTTTCCATAAAAAATTGTGATGCTTATAAAATATTATTATTAGATAAGGGTGATTATTCTATAGTTTTTGAATGCATTAATGTGGATTTGAACCCCAAACAACATAGCTTATGAACAGTTAATGCACATTAAACTAACATAATTGCTAGCTTACTTGGTTAACATAAATAAATCAATTAATATTAATAAATTATTAATCCACTGAGCAAGTTACTATAAAAAATCCCCTGAACATATTAAAGTTTAATTTGCAAAGCACTTAATAAGTTAAGTAACTAATAAAAAAGTAAAAATAATAGGCTAGTAAATAATGTAATCAAAGTTGCAAGCATAGTAATTGGGTGCAAACATATTGGGCGAACACAGGTTAATGGATTATTGGGTCCAAACAGCTAATTTTGTATAGATGGGTTAATGTGTTTGACAATATTGCCATCGACAATTTGGATATTGCCGATATCTGGAAAAACAGGATATTGGTGATATGGTCAAAATTGATTTCATCCATGAGTTCATTTTGGCAGGTTGCAAAATCTGTTATCCGACCAATATCCGGCTGATACAGCTGAAACGGTCAACCGTGGTTGCAACAGGTGGTTTGGTGCTTTCACAATGTGGCAGAAAGTCTGAGAATTTGTGTTTTTAACTTAGTGTCCTTATATTAGTTTTCAAATGGTTTAAACAAACTTTTGTGATTGGATCACCATTGACAGGATTTTATCTTCATTATAACTTTTTCTTTATTTTTAGCATTCATATCTGCTAAATTCTGACCCAATCATCAATGATTTGATGATGACGACAATGACTTATATTAGAAATTTAATATTTTTCCATCTGTTTTTTGTTTTTATTTATCTTTTTTCTAAAAAAATATTTCAAAATTCCATGCATGCAGGCAAAAAAATGGCACTGCATTGGTTGTTTTGAATTGCCTTTTCTAGTTTTGTTCAAGTACATGTATAGCCTTCTTTTATTGCACACAATTTAATGTGACTGTTACATAAAATTATTTTCTAGCCACCATACACAAACAAATGGTAGCTTAATAGTGGTTTGAAACTTTGAACATCCTGCGGAGGTAGTTTGCACCTTTGTCATTGAATATTTTGTTCTTACAGATTGACGTTGAAAACCCTTGTGTCATTATGAGCCAGGACAAAAGTAGAGAATTTTTACATTCAGGAAATGACAAGGAAAAATTCAAGGTTTGCCCAGCTTCAGAATACTTCTCTTATGTTGTAGATGTGTTTCTGAACAATGAGTGCAATGTTGCTTAAGTTTGTTGTTCTCAACAGCCAAAATTTTACGCTTTCTTCTTCCTTTCTGCAGTTCTTTTTAAAGCTACACTTCTTCAACAAGTCAATGACCTGCTGCAAGATATCAGGAACCAGCTGGATGCTGCAAATGCAACAGTTGATTCACTAGAATCTTCTATAAAACCTATAGAGTCAGAATTAGAGGAGTTAAGTGCGAAAATAAAAAATATGGAATATATGGAAGAAATCTCACAACAGGTGCAGCAGCTGAAAAAAAATTGGCTTGGGCTTGGGTATATGATGTGGATCGACAAATACAAGAACAGAGTGCTAAGCTTGCAAAGCTGAAAGATCGAGTCCCAACGTGCCAAGAGAAAATTGATCGCTTAACAGTGAGTGAGATTGTCATATTTTTGTGTCCTGTAGAACTTAGTGTGAACTTAAATTGTGTGCATACTGAAACACACTTTTTGACTTAGTTAAGGCATGAATCAATGTCCGATGTCATGGTGTATTGATGTGAGTCGTTAATTTCTATTTGCTATAGCCAGCTGCCAGATAAGTTAAATGCTACTTAGTTTAGTTGTACTCAACTTCATGCCAAAAAGAGCTGGAGTCCCAACTTCTGTAATTGCTTGCATAGCTAGTTCTGTAAGAAGTATTTGTCTTGTAGGCTAAAGTTGCAAGCTTGAAAGAGCAGCTTCTTGAGAGAAGACAACAGATTGCATCTATGATGGAAAATACTTCTGAAGTCAAGAGGATGAAGGAAGAATTACGCTATGCACTTTCTCTGGTATAACTTCTGTAACATTTTTCACCATTTCTACGAGGATATGAACCCATGTATTTTTCTTGTGGAAATGCGCTAAGATGATCATTAGATGTTGTTGTCTTCACAGGCAGTGGCGGAAGAGCACGAAATTAATGAAGAACATCGTCGTGGAACTAATGTGCTGCAGAAACTGCATACACGGTTTAAAACACTTGAACAAAAAGTTCATGAATTAGAGGCGCACCATGTCCAAAATACGCAGGTTCTTATGTGGTGGTTCTCTATAGTATTTACACATGGACTGCACTTTTTATGTTCTGACGCTTTCTTGCATTGCATAATGTTCAGCCATCATCGTCATCCTTGCAGCATATTAGAACTTTGTCGCATCCGCATTTTTTAGTTGCCAGTTGATGATTTATTAAATTATATGGCAAGTGGTGTATTTCAGATTATTAAAGATCATTATTAGTACTTTTTTGTAAATTTCAGATTGTTGAAGATCATCTTTTAGTTTTGCCTGTTGTATTGCTTGGCTTCTCTTCTAACTGGACTGATTTTCTAATACTATTTCCTAATAAAAAAATTAGGCTGAAGAATCTGCAATTGAAGAACAAAGGAGTTGTCTTCAGAACCAGATTGATGCAGCTAATGAAACTCTTGAAAGGTTTTCTTTGAATTTTTGTTTTGTAAACTTTCTGTAATATTCGCTACTTCTCAGCTATGGCATGAACATTTTCTCAAGTTTGCATCAGCAATAAATTTGGCTTCACAAGCTAGATCTATGTAGATCAGAAAGTTGATTCTATTGTCCATTATATTATATTTTCATCACATCATATGTTAGCATGTAGCAATTTTATTAATGTCATATAAAGATGTTGATAGTAATAAGCATATGTTGTAGTTTAGGTTGAAAGGCGAAGAGAACGAGCTATGTGAACAGCTATCTGCAGTTGCGGTTGTCATCAGCCAATTAGCTGCAGAGGTGAGAACTATCTCTGTTGAAAAGCATAGTTTGTTATTTTTTTATGCGTTGATTGTCCTGAAAATCTTATTTTCAACTTGTCTTTGTGAAAATTTTCTTGCATTGAACATATGGGACTGTTTCTGAAGATTGAAGAAAATGACAAAAAGTGTGCTGATATTCGTACTCGTATTCGTGACTTAAATCAACGTAGAGTCAACAAGGTTGGGTCCGTGCCTCTACTATACTTGTTACATGAATCACACTTAACAAGTTGCAAGGTGTATTTTTTCCAGGTCACAGCATTTGGTGGAGAAAAAGTAACCAGTCTTCTCCGTTGTATTGAAAGACATCATCGACAATTTAGAAGTCCTCCTATTGGTCCTATTGGTGCCCATTTGGTATGGTAAAAATTGTTTAATATCTATGACTTTGTTCTGGACATTTATATAAGACCTACTATGGCCATTGCGTGGATCCTGATCTTATATGAAGTGTCCTGGTTTGTCTGCTTGCATAGGCTCTAACTAATGGCGATAGGTGGGCATTGGCTATTGAACATGCCATTGGGAAGTTTTTCAACACTTTCATTGTCACAGACCATGCAGATATGCGTACTTTGCGCAAATGTTGCAAAGAGGCAAATTATCAAAATTTAAATATTGTAATCTACGACTTCTCAAAGTCAAGGTAAGATTTATGGTGAATTTCTGTTGGGTTAGGAACATTCATCATGATTAAAATCTCATTTATTCCTTCTTCAGGTTGCATATTCCAAATCACATGCTTCCTTCCACGAATCATCCAACTGTTCTCTCTGTCATTCAATCAGATAATCCCACTGTGCTCAATGTTTTGATAGATTTGGTTGGTACCTTGATTTGGTTTAAAAATTATGTTGGCTTTTCTTCATATTCTGAGCAAATGTTTATGAGAAAAACACTCTGGCTTGTTCACTATGTTTTTTGTTTCGTCCTTGGTCCAACAATGACAAAATTCCAATTTTCTCATTCCATCTGCTTCTTTAAGTAACTTCAAATTATTGATCATAAACTGTACCCTATTTTCTTTGTTTTCTTTTGAAGGCTAGTGCCGAAAGACAAGTGCTTGTTAGTGATTATGACACTGGAAAATCTGTTGTCTTTGGTCAAAAAGTTCCCAACCTCAAGGAGGCTTATACAGTGGATGGACATAAAATGTAAGTAGGTATCATTTGTTTTTATTTTAAGTTTTGATATTTCCTTGTTGTAACATCCTTAGTTTCTACGGTTTTGGTCCTAATGAACCAAGTCCCAATGCATTGACTCGATTTTCAATAACATAGTATTTATATGGTGAAGTCTTGTATGCGTGCTTATCTTCTCTTGTAGAAGCAATGAAGCACCCAAATTGAACCTCTTCAATAAAATTTAGCATGCTTTTGGGAAATTTTCTTGGATTTGCTTCCTACTTAGTGTGCGATATGTGACAAGTTATATTATTAGCTCCATGTTTGTTAGTTAATGAGAATGAGAAAGTTAATTAATTTGGAATCTTGTCGTTAATTAGGCGAGATGTTGTGCCAGCGTGAGTGACCTATGTGAGAGATTAGACTCCAATTTTATGGATCGACCTTTATTTAATAATGAGATAGACTTTGATTTTAAAAATGGACTCTAATTGAATAAGGAGATACATTATAACAATTTAATTTATTTTTTATTTTTGTTGTATTTCAGTTGGTTGAATCTCCTACATTTCATCAATGGGCGATTTTTGGTCTCCCTTTTATTAATAAGAGTAGACATGTTCCTGGTTGCTTTTGAATTGTAACTTTCTAACTCTTACAGTCTTTCATTTGGCAGTTCTTTTCTTTAGTTGGCCTCTTGAGCCATCTATGTGTGTTACAGACATTGAGCACAACTAATGTTGAAATACAAATTCTAAAATTTCTTCCATTTCTGGTGGATGCCGGTTTTCATCTTTCCTCTCCCCTTGATGTTGCTGACGTGAGCTTTTCCTTTCTCTTTCCCTCCTGTCTGTCTTTACCCCTAAAGCTTTTCCCCGCCACTTTGATTATGTATGTTTCTGTCTGTGTTTCTGTGCGTGGAATGTTTCATTATCCTTGCAGGTTTCATCCTGATTGCAAAATTTGACTTCTTTGCAGAAATTTGTCACGTATGTCTACAACTAATTAAAAAACAAAGCTGTTTGTTCTGGGAAAATGAATGTCAAGTTATTCTATTTATATATAAGAGCCATTAGAAGCTTAGGGGACCTCTATAAGTAAAATAATAAATGATAATTGTGTTTGGTGAATTTTAGATCTCATGTTGGTTTCTTATCTTGTTTTGGTGAAGACAGTGTTCATTGATTAAACAGGTTTTTCCGTGGTTCTGTTCAAACTGTTCTGCCTCCAAACAAGAAGATAAGAAGTGAGAGACTGTGTAGTTCAGTTGAGGATCAGATTAGGAAATTTGAGGTGTATTTATCAAATGCAACAGAAACCTTAAACCAATGTCGAAGCAAGAAAAGGCATGCGGAGGAAGAGCATCGAACTCTTTTAAATAAAGCCCAACTTCTGAAGGTATATCCTTATTTAATTTTGGGACTTGTATAAGAGTGAAAAATCTGGAATATGAAGTGCAAGGATCATAAAAAAACCATTAACATTATTTCTGCTTTTGTTGCAGAAAAGGTGTCAATATACAGATAAAGAAATTATGGAAAAGCTTATGAATCTGAAAGATCTAAATTTAAACAATATTACCACAGATCCCATGGATACAACGTTTGTTGATGATTTAAATGAAGATATCAAGGTTGGCTTCCAACACATCACATGTCTTTTAGAAGTCTTTCATTATTTGTGCTTTGTTGTGTCTTTCATGGTTATTCTTTAATGGTTTTCTTAACTAGAAAGTGGTCGAAGAAATTCAAGGGCAAGAAATATATTTGGAAAAAATGCAATCAAGGAAGGCGGAAGCTGTGGAAAAGGCTAAAAGAATAAAAATTTCATTTGAGAATTTATGCGGTATGTAGAAAAATGTATTTTATAATTGAATTGGTTGTCTGGTGCCGGAAGTATATCTGAACTTTCCATTTATGCTTTCCTGTGTGGCTTCCCTTCACAAGTGATATACTTATAAGTTGAAACAATGCTACAGAATCTGCAAAAGTTGAACTTCTGGATTTTGAAGAAGTGGAGAAAAAATTATTGTCAGCAGAAGATGAAATTCGTCTTGCAGAGGAGGTCTAAGCATCTTTTATTTGTAGGTGTAATTTAAATATTTTTGGCTTCAAAAAGTAAGCAAGTCTGTTAATGCTATTATTTCAGGAGAAATCTCATTATGAAAATATCATGGGAAATAAGGTTCTTTTGGACATTGAGGGAGCAGAAGCTAATTACAAAAGGCTGAAACAAAATCGCCTGGTAGTGTCTTCAGCTCTTTCTAGTAATTAGAAAAGGAGTGCATTTTATAAGTATTTCATGTTCTTCCTAGTCTTTTTTTAAATTTTTTATATTTTTTAATATATTTTTATATTAACGAATATGTATATTCATATTTTGCTTCCATTTATACCCTCTTCCTTACACAATACCTCTTTTAACCTTTTAAGTATATATGTTGTACCAGTCATAGCCTAAATTATTTATTTTATTTGAAATTCTTGTGGAATCACATAGATCATATTTTCTAGATGATCAACGTTATTTGACTACCTTTTCATCTTTGGCGTGATCACATGAATCCTAGATTAGGATCCATGTTCCCACTTTTTGAGAAGATGCCGCCGGTCAAGCTTTAATATCAGTACATGATGTTATTTGTAATTTTCACCAACACCTTATTTAATTCTTGTTAATAAAAGGGAGCTAAAAATTGCGCTCTTGATGAAAAGTAGGAGATTCAACCAATCAAAATACTATAAAATAAAAATTAAATCAAATTATTACAATTTAACTTCTCACTTAATTAAGGATTATCTTTAAAATTAACGTGAGATTCAACTAATCAAAATACAATAAAATAAAGATTAAGTCAAATTATTGTAATTTACCTTTTCACTTAATTAAGGTTTATTTGTAAAATTAGAATCTATCTCTAATATATTGAATTATTATATTCTATTTTATTATCTATAAAATTAGAGTCATCTCTAATATTTACCGCACATGTCGTAGCATCTTGCCTAGTTGAGATAAAATTGAAAATAGAAGAAACTTGGCTAGGGGCATATATGGGAGAAAAAAAAACAAAGAGCATGATTGATATTTCTCCAAACTAGAAATTGAGTTTGGATGTCGTCATTTTTTTTGTTGCTTTTGGGTTTTTGTTGCTAAAATGCTTCTGTTATTTGACATGTACCTGCATTACGAGTATATTCTTTTTATGTCTTTTTTTTTCTAAAGCTACTCCTTTAGTCCTTTTATGTCTTGAATCAGAGAGTCCCTGCGGATACACTAGTCATATTAACTATTCATTCGTGCATCTGCAGGAAAGCTGGATACACTATTCATATTAACTATTCATTCGTGCATCTGCAGGAAAGCTGTGAGAAGGCTTCAATTATATGTCCTGAGAGTGAGGTTGAAGCTCTTGGAGGTTGTGGGAATCGTACACCAGATCAGCTGAGTGCCCATTTAAGCCGACTTAGCCAGAGGTTGCAGAATGAAGCCCAAAGGTGTGCATTTGCTGTGCCTTGTTTGATTTTCTCAAATGAGGTGGATTTGTTATGGTTTACTTTTTTTTCTTGGCAGACATACTGAATCTATTGATGATCTTCGAGAGCTGTACGATCAGAAAGAACGGAAAATCAAAAGGAAGAGGATAATGTACAACACATTTAGAGATAAACTGAGTGTAAGTTTTTTTAATACATCATGGATTAAGTGCATTGTTGAGTTCAAGAATCTAGCAGATTATGGATATTGGGTATATTTCAGTTTGGTTTAAAAATGACATGTCGAAATGGAACTTTAAATCCTGAATTCCTCCATGAACTAGCTGTGTAGTATACCATATTTCTTGATCACATGCATGAGTAAACTGAGCTTTTCACGAAATGTAGCATCTCTTCCATAGCCATATTTCCTTCAGTTATATTTGTTTGACTGACAACTGTAGCCTTAATACTGTTGTGTTAGATATTGCTTGTTTGAAGAAGCTGCTGATCTACCTTGAAAATTTCTTTCTACATTCAGCTGAAAATGATCTTGTCTGTTTCTTATAGGCATGCCAAAAAGCTTTGGACCTAAGGTGGAGCAAGTTCCAAAGAAACGCCACCCTTTTAAAGCGTCAACTAACCTGGCAGTATGCTATCTTCGTTTTCTGCTACCTGCATTTGCAGAGACATTTATATGTAAATAGACTTTGTAGGTGCTTCTAAATTTTGCCTTTTCTTGATGGGAATTTTGTTTATGTGGGCAAATCTCGACTCACAATAAGGTTCAACGGCCATTTAAGGAAAAAAGGCATCAGTGGTCTTGTTAAGGTTAACTATGAAGATAAAACGCTCTCCATTGAGGTGAAAGTAGCTGTCCTTTGGTCCTTGTTTCTCAATAGCACAGCCCCCTTGTTAGTTTGAGTTAAGACTTGGTATAAACTTTATTTATTACTAGGTAAAAATGCCTCAAGATACCTCCAACAGTGCTGTTCGAGATACCAGAGGACTCTCAGGTATTTTAAGTTAAAGTTGTTTTGTCCATCCACTTTACTGCATAAATTATTTATCATGTTGACCCTGGAATGTTAAGGTGGGGAGCGATCTTTTTCTACCCTTTGTTTTGCCATGGCTCTTCATGAAATGACTGAAGCACCATTTCGAGCAATGGATGAATTTGATGTCTTCATGGTACTCTCGCTAATAATGATAAACTGTTTGGTTTCAGTTTCATTTCTGAAATTTCAGTACTGGAGATAAATTTATATATGGTACTAGTGTTTTTTATCAGGATGCCATTAGTCGTAAGATCAGCTTGGACACCTTAGTTGATTTTTCGGTTTCACAAGGATCTCAATGGATATTGATAACCCCACATGACATCAGGTTAAAGGATGCTGCTCAATTTCCACCTATAATTAACGTTGTGATTTTTAAGTAATTGCTTGCTATGTAGAATGGTTCTCCTGCTTGCGGAATGAAAGTGATTGTCTTATAAATTTAGTGCTTCCTTGTTTTGGCCTGTATGGTAGCATTCCATTGGTTTTTTACTTTATTTTACATCAAGCTAAAACCGAGTGGTGAATTTCAAGGCCTGTTGAAAATGAGCCCCACCTTCCAAGTGGGGTGTTTTCTTGTTTGTTGATAAAATTATTCTCTGCTTTCTTTGTTCTGTTACCTGGTATCACAAGATCTACTGATGAGTGTATCTTTATTTTCTTGTGTAACTAGAACAAAAAATAAAACAAAAAAATGACTCAGAATACAAATTGATGTTCCCTATCTGGTGATATGTTCTGTTCAACTTGTGTTTCTATATTGCCTTGCTAGTCTTTACCTGTGATTCTTGTACTTGGTCAAGGTTATAGAAAGTGTAACACCTGTTTCATTGATTAAAAATAAACATATTGTCATTTTACCCCGGTGTGAAATTAATTCTTTGAATATATCGATTGCTGCTATCGTGGATATGTTAACTGCAAGTTTTGTTGGACTTTCAGCATGGTGAAGAGTGGGGAGAGGATAAAAAAGCAGCAGATGGCAGCGCCCCGGGGAGCTAACATCTGCAAAAGTTGTATATTTTGTAGTTATCATAGTATTTATTGAGTCATGCTTGATTTATTTTGTGCTAAGGCTGTAAAATTGATGAACACTTGTAATATCGAAATATCATTGTTAACTGATACTATGTGACTTACTAGAATGATTTAAGTAGCTTGCAATTTTCAAGCTATCATTTCCATGAAATGATAATATTGCTGTTCTCGTACAATGATGAAAAAACAATTATTTTTTTAAAAAAAGAATAAAACAATCAATAGCACAATGACCAACTAGTTAGTTGGATTTTTGTATAATTTTTCTTATTAATATTTAAATTGTTGTAAAAACACATCTATGATTGACGAATGTACTACCAAGGACAGGGCAAGAATAACCATTCCCTTGAAAATATTTTATAGTCCATAACAAGGAAATTGGCTCCTTATTTGTCTTAGCCGTCAGATATTTCTCACCAAATATGGACATTAATGAAGGTTTTCATGAAATTTATTCAGCAATAAAGTGTATATAATACCGTAAAACTTATTTCCTATGAGCATTGAGCATTATTCTACAGTTTTATATTATCTTTTTTGTTCTTTCTTTAGTGCTTTTATTACATCAGTTTTAAATTCTGCAAGTTAGTCGGACTCAATTGCAACCTAATAACTAAACATTTTTATGAATGTAGTTAATGAACGAGGTTGAATTCTGCCCATATTCTTTCCTGCTCTAAGCTTGGAGAAAGGAGATCAGTTAGCATCAGGGCTATCAAAACTTTGTGTTCTGGGTATCGTGAAGACGAAGTTGAAGATCCATGAAACTAGCTTCCTGCACTAATATATACCGCAATTTATGAGTATCATTTCTTGTCACGAGGTTGGAGATCTATCCTAGAAGTTGAAAGGGCTGTGGTTGCTGGCATGGAGTACTGCAATATGAAGGGAGGTTCATTGATCATGCCTTGTATATATATGAGCCATCGAAGATTTCCAACAGAGATACTGATTATAAGATAGTCTAGTTTCCCTATGAGCTAGCACATGATCAACTCCAAAGAAAACAAAGTAGTTAGCTGCCATTGTATTTGAAATTCAAAGTATATAGTTTGATTTTAAGTTTTAATTTGAATTACATTATTGAATTTAGTTTTTATATGCTGAAAAATATCAACCTCTTAACTAAGTTAAACATTTTTTTTCATAAATCTGTAAGTTTGAAATGAAGCAACTGTCAAGTAGAGGACGTAGAGCATGCCAAATCTAATATACTTCTATTAATAAAATAGAAATATAATAGTAATATATAATTAAAAGTAAGAGATTTGACCAATTAAATATAACAAATATAAAAAAATCAAATTATTAAAACATATCTTCTTTCAATTATGATCTATCATTTATTTAGAGTCTATTAGAATCTATTAATATATAAATAAATTATTATAATTAATTTTATTATTCAACAAAAAATTATCTACAAAATTAAAATTTATTTGTATCTTTTTTTAATTAGGATCTATCTTTTAGTTAGAGTCGATCCTCATGTATATATAATATATTAAAATATTATAGCCTATCTTATTATTCAACGAGAAGTTATATATAATTTATTTCCAATACAAGTTGTGTATAGTAATACATCTTGCCTAGTTATTGTTCAAAATTGGTTAATGATCGGTAGGTTTGGCCGGGCTCCCAATCCACCGGAATGACATCATGGACAATGAGGCTCCGGCTGGATGTCAGAGAAGTGAGTTTGATAGAAAATGGAGGTTGCAGCTGAGAGGCAGACTTGAGCTTCCAATTTGCCCCCCAAGATTGCTGCATGGGAATCCAGTTCTTGGCATCTGAGGTAGAAGATGGTGCCTCCTTGAGCTCCAATGCCCCGAGATCTCCATCCCCATTTGCAAATTCCACCACCACTGACAAATAATATGGATTCGATCCAGAGTCTACGTAGAAGGCTATGTTTTGGCCCGTGAAGTTGCATGCTACTCTGCATGGCCATGCATAAAATTGTGAAATAATTAGCTTCATATTCATTCTTAGTGCTCAAGATTCAGATTCAATTCAATGGGTCATAGAGTGGAGTCAATTTGAAATCTAATCCAAGCCGAGAGTAAATTATACTATTTTTCAATCCAACAAAAATAGGTTACATGAAATGAAATTAGTATATATAACTCAATTAATAAATATATTATTTTTATTACTTTAAAGTATTAATTTAGTTAAATTAATAGAAAAAATAATGTTTAAATAATTTTTTTACTTGGCTCAGGGAGTCAATTTCAACATTTAATTAAAGAGTTATTCATAGAATTTGACTTGAATCACAAAAGTGTTACAAGATCATGCTATTCTTATGTACCCAATGCTTGACAGCGTTGGATTTGATGGTGTATGAAATGAGATTCGAAGGATGGTAGAAAACGAAAGTAGAGCTCATTGATGAGCGTTTGATGTTGAGGGAGAAATGTCTAGTTGTTGGAGAATTTGACACTTGCATCCCTTCACATATGTATATATATCCTCATGTATCGATACTCTGTCTTAGTTTCAGACCTAATCCAAGTGAATTTAAACTTACAATCCCAATCTGGAGAATCCTAAAAAAACAATCAGTCTCATTAAGGATAGTATTATCCTACTACGAATATATATAACTTTTATGGTTAGGTGTTTGTCTCCATGCAAATATTGTTGAGTTCTATATATAAATTAGAATTCAGCATAGTTTTAAACTCAGGCTCAGAATCGATTTGGCATTGTCATGGCAAGATCAATTCTAGTTGAATATGATATATTGCTTTGATTGATATTTATGATTTTTTACCTTCATTCTTGAGACCATGTTGGGTGACTTAATAGCATTTGCTGGGTTCTAGATGAGCACCTTTTCAATGGTAAAAAAACTTTTATGTAATTCCAACAAAAGCCTAACTTTTGAGGTTTAGACAGATCGAGCTCGTCACTTGCATAACTCTAAAAAATATAAACCTAAAAATTCTGAAATATGGAGGGATGAAACTTGACTCTCTAAGGAATACAGCACATCAAGAATCACGTAAATTATACTGTAGTGAGAGTTATAATTTTTCACAAATTAGTAATAGAAACTTGAAATTTATGGACATGAGTGCTGGACACAACCTTCTTTTGGATGGAGCAATTAAGATCAATCATATGGTCCATTAGATTAGTAAGTCTCAATACTTACAAGATTAATCAGACAAGGATTGAGGCAAGGTGAACAAGCTCGAACATAGTAATATGTGAACCAAGTCTATATCTTCAGTAAGATGTCTCTAATAAAATAAGCAATTAGAGACGCTAAATGCTTATTTTGAACCAAATGATAAATTAAAGTGAAGCCAAATGTGTTCAGTTAACGAAAGTTTTTTAATTGGACTCATGAGTCAATTTTGGCTAGAAGTTATAGATGTGTTCGTCTAGGTCTATTCGTTAAACCACATAGAAGAATTAAGGGTAGAATCATTGTTTTAGATTAGTTGGAGTGGTCTTCCTAGCTAGAGTGGAAAAGGATGAGAGTATATAAGGCAACAAGGTGGATCAATCTCCCCTATTTTTGCAAGCCCTAATCGCTCTCTTTCTCTCGCTTCTCCCTCTTCCTTGGCATCTCTCACCCCCCTTTTCTCTCTCTACATCCTCTCTTTCATGTTGGAGATCATGTGGAGTGGGTTTTGTTTAGATGGAAGGATTTAGGCACAAACATCAAAGTAGAGGTTAATAATTTCAATTAAAACAAGTTAATTATATAGATTTATGTAGTATCTTAACTTTCATGTTATTTCATATTGTTTGTATGTTTTTCATTATGTTCTATGCATGTCCATATTGTACAATTTATCAAAACAATATTTAAGGTGATAATTCATATTTAAACTTGTTCTAAATAAATTTTACAAATAGTTTCTATGATTTAACAATGATCCATGTTTGAATAGTTAAGTTAAATCATGTTAAGTATATGAATATTTCATATAAGCATACTTTTTAAATTAAAATCATGGGAAAATTGGCTAAACCATTATAGATTTAAAACCTATTGTAACCCATGATTTAATGTTTAGAGATTATGAAAATCTTATTTTTTATTTGATAAAAATTAGATGAAAAATAAAAAAATTAGAAAATCCAAAATAAAAATCATAGCAGAAGTGCCACAACACTTATGTGAAATTGAGGAAGACGAGGCTTAGCGCCACAACACCCATAGTTGGAGCTGTTGGTGCCGTGTGTTGGGAAATAGACACTCTAGCGGAAACAACCCAGATAATATTTCCCCTCAAGACGAAATGAAAACAAATATAAGATTAATAGGAGACACCAAGATAACAAAAAATGGATGGAAACTTTCTTCCAAATTAGGAAAAAGAAAACTAACCTACTCGATCAACTTTGATTAAGAAAATCTTTTACAATCAAGTATCGAATAAAAGTTTGACAAAACTCTCTTAATACAAATCAGACCAATAACAAGATCTGAAATATACAATTCTTGAGAAATACAATATATGAGAAATTGAGAAATTAACATACACCTCAAAAGAAATTAGATCAACCTCACACCCTGGATTAAGACCACGACTTCAATTTGAGATGATGAAAAACTTCTCCAAACTCTCCCTTTATGGGCCAAATATACTCAAAAACTCTCAAGAGGATGTTTTGTTTAACATCAACAGAGTTCTCCTTTATATAGAAGAATATGAGTAGAATTCTAGAAGTCACCTTATTAAACTTCTATAGAAAAGGACAAAATCACACATAGGTATACGAAACACCAACCATTAGTGTGATAAACCGAAAAGTCAAAACTTACAATTGAGTTCTTCCAATACGAATGGGTGAGGAAAACTCAACAAATCCTCCCCTTTATGAATCCATGAGCTAATTAGACATAAGTGGTAGCAAAATTCTCCATACCAGCTCGACTTCGACAAAATAAATTTTTGTCCTTTGTCACAATCTTGGTTAACATATCTGAGATGTTCTTGTTAGTGTGAGCCTTGTTCAACTCTAACAACTTTCTCTCCAACACATCTCTTACACAATGATATCGAACATCTATGTGTTTACTCTTTGAATGAAAACTAGAGTTCTTACTCAAATGCATAGCACTTTGACTATCACAAAGTACCTCATACTTATCTTGACTTATCCTAATTTCATTCAAAAATCTTTTCAACCATAGAACCTCTTTGCAAGCTTCTGTAACTGCAATGAATTCAGCTTCAGTTATGGATAGAGCAACACACTTTTGCAATTTGGATTGCCAAGAAATAGCACCACCTGCAAAAGTAACAACAACCCCAGAAGTAGACCTCCTAGAGTCAAGATCACCAGCCATATCTGCATCACTATAACATGATAATATAGGCTTGCCTCCCCCAAAGCATAAACCTAGCTTAGAAGTACCTCTCAAATATCTCAATATCCACTTAACTGTTTGCCAATGTTCTCTACCAAGATTAGACAAATGTCTACTTACTGCCCTGACAGCATACGCTATGTCTAGTCTAGTACAAACCATAGCATACATAAGACTCCCTACAACAGATGCATAAGGGACATTCTTCATTTCATTTACTTCTGCTTCACTTAGCTCACCCTTCTTCAATTTGAATTGAGCTCCTAGTGGAATAGAAACCAGCTTGACTTCCTTCATGTTGAATCGCTCAAGAATCTTCTCAATGTATTTCTCTTGGGATAACCAAATCTTCTTAGCTTTTCTATCCCGCCGGATGGACATGCCAAGAATTTGCCTAGCTGGACCCAAATCCGTCATAGCAAAGGATTTCCCTAAATTTTGTTTCAAATCTGCAATTCTTGATTTATCCTGTCCAAGAATCAACATATCATCAACATAAAGAAGCAAAATGATAAAGTCATTCTTCCCAAATTTCTTGATAAATACACAATGGTTTGAAACAGTTTTGTTGTAGCCTTGACTATCCATAAAAGAATCAAACTTCTTGTACCATTGTCTAGGAGCTTGCTTGAGGCCATACAAGCTCTTCTTCAATCTACACACCATCTGTTTCTTTTCCTTATCCACAAAACCCTCAGGTTGTTCCATATATATTGTTTCATCAAGATCACCATGGAGAAATGCAGTCTTCACATCTAACTGTTCAACCTCCAAATCCATACTTGCAGCTAAACCTAGCACACAACGGATTGAAGACATTTTTACAACAGGTGAGAAAATTTTGTCAAAGTCAATACCTTTCTTCTGCCCGAAACCTTTCACCACAAGTCTTGCCTTGTACCTTGGTTGTGAGTTACCTTCTTCATGCTTAAGCCGATAAACCCACTTGTTCTTCAAGACCTTTCTCCCCTTAGGAAGATTCACAAGCTCATAAGTCTTGTTCTCATGCAATGACTTTAGTTCCTCTCGCATGGCACTTACCCATTTGTCTTTCTCTTTGTGACTAAGAACTTCACTGAAGTCTTCAGGCTCACCACTTTCTGTGAGAGTCACATAAGTAGATTTTGGATACTTCGTGGATGGCTTAACAATTCTACCAGATTTTGTTCTAGTAGCATCAGCCTCCCCTTGATCAACAACCCGATCACCATCATGTACCTGTTCATCAACAACATCAGGAACTGTATCATTAGTAATATCATTATCCTCACCTTCACCGTCACGAGGCAAAGAAATAGGAATGTCATCTCTGACTTCTTCATCAATCTGTTCAGCAACATCTTGAACAATATCCTCTACAACCGTTGGAGGAGCAGATGAAGTCTTAACCTTCACAACATAATCCTGGGTATCACTTTGGGTAATTGTTTCATTCCCAAAGTCCTCTAGAAACTGATTCTCTCGAAACACCACATCCCGGCTTCGAACAATCTTCTTCTCCTTAGGATCCCAAAGTCTGAAACCAAACTCTTCATCCCCATAACCCAGAAATATACATTCAAATGTCCTAGCATCAAGCTTAGACCTTAGTTCCTTTGGCATATGTACAAAGGCTTTACAACCAAACACCCTTAAATGAGTGTATTTTACCTTCCTACCAGTCCAAACTTTTTCTGGAACATCTCCATCTAAAGCAAGTGTAGGAGACCTGTTAATTAAATAACAAGCAGTACAAACAGCTTCAGCCCAAAATCCTTTAGGTAATTTTGCTGTAGAAAGCATACACCTAACCCTTTCTTGAATTGTTCTGTTCATTCTCTCAGCAACTCCATTCAATTGTGGGGTATAGGGAACAGTCTTCTCATGCCGAATGCCATGTTTGTCACAATAAACCTGAAACTCATTAGAACAATACTCACCTCCATTATCACTTCTCAAACATTTCAAAGTCTTCCCTGTTTCTCTCTCTACAAGAACATGAAATGATTTGAAAGTATTAAACACATCACTTTTATTCTTCAAACAGTAGCACCATACCTTCCTTTGAAGCATCATCAATAAAA
>JAURVB010006489.1:0-11931 GCA_033002965.1 Piper betle | reverse complement strand
AATAAATAAAGAGATTAAACAAGATAATTTTACGTAGAAAACTCTAAATTTGGGGAAAAATCATGGGACAAATGGCCAGATCAAATTCACTATATCACAACTTTGATACAGAAAAGATCTACAGGAGAACAAACTTCCCAACTACTAATTTATTGTACTTTCTACAAAATTAATATAAAGTTGCAGAAGATAATAAAGGAAGAATATTACAGATTAAGAACTTGGCGAAGTTATCATTGACGATTGCAAGCCAATCTCAACAAAACATTCACCTTTCTTCAATCCACACAATTTTCTTTCTCTCTTTGCAGCAACAGTTTTTCTCCAAAACCCAAAAACCAAAAACCAAAGAAGAAAAGCGTCGTACGTTGCTTTTATTCCTTTCAACTAACCAAATCTGCAAAATCTTAGTTTTTGCCCAAAACAGGGTTGTAAGTTCATGTATTTACGGAGGAGGGATAACCCAACAAACCTCCCCTTCCCGACTCCATGAAATACCTCTAGCTAGCATGGAAAGCTCCATCCATGCCTGCTCTATTCCTGCAGTAAACATGTTTCTCCTTTGACACAACTTTAATCATCATATCTGAAACATTCCTTGCAGTATGAATTTTTGTTAGCTCAAGAGATTTACTTTCCAACACATCTCTTATCCAGTGATATCTCACATCAATGTGCTTGCTCCTTGAATGAAAACTTGAATTCTTACTTAGGTGAATTGCACTCTGGCTATCACAATGTACAATATATCTCTCCTGTTTAATGCCAATTTCATTCAAAAATCTCTTCGTCCATAGCATCTCCTTGCAAGCTTCTATAGCAGCAATAAATTCTGCTTCAATTGTAGATAATGCAACACACTTTTGCAACCTAGACTGCAAAGACACAGCCCCATTAGCAAAATTAATAATAAACCCAGATGTTGACCTTCTTGTCTCCAAGTCACTTGCCATGTCTGCATCGGTGTAGCCAACCAATAAAGGTTTATCACTTCCAAAACACAAACACATTTTGGACGTACCTCTCAAGTACCTCATTATCCATTTAACTGCTTGCCAATGTTCTTTACTCGGATTTGCTAAATGTCTGCTAACCATTCCAACTGCATATGCTATATTCAGGCCTTGTACAAACCATAGCATACATCAAACTACCAACTGCAGAAGTATAAGGAATCTTTCTCATTTCCTTCATCTCTGTTTCACTTAAGTCACTTTTCTTCAACTTGAAGTGACCACCAAGTGGAACTCCAACCGGCTTTGCATCTTTCATGTTGAATTTTTCAAGTACCTTTCCTATGTACTTTTTCTGTGACACCCAAAGCTTTCTAGCTCCCCTGTCACACCGAATGGACATTCCCAAGATTTGCTTTGCCGGTCCCAAATCCTTCATTGCAAAGGATTTATTCAAGTTCTTCTTTAAACTTGCAATCTTGGCTCCATCATGTCCTACAATCAACATGTCATCCACATAAAGCAACAGAATAATAAAGTTACCATCATCAAACCTCTTGATGAACACACAGTGATCAAAAACAGACTTCTTGTACCCATTCTTTTCCATAAAAGAATCAAACTTTTTGTACCACTATCTAGGAGCTTGCTTCAAATCATACAAACTCTTTTTCAGTCTGCATACCATCTGTTCCTTTCCTCTGACTTCAAAACCCTCTGGTTGCTCCATGTATATGGTCTCCTCAAGATCACCATGAAGAAAGGCCGTCTTCACATCTAACTGTTCAACTTCCAAATCCAAACTTGCAGCCAAAGCCAGAACAATTCTAATAGAAGACATTTTAACAACAGGAGAAAAAATTTCATCGAAATCAATACCTTTCTTCTGTCCAAAGCCCTTCACCACCAACCTTGCCTTGTACCTTGGTTGTGTGTTATTTTCTTCATATTTGATCCTGTAGACCCATTTGTTCCTCAATACTCTCTTCCCTTTAGGAAGATCCACCAACTCATAGGTGTGATTATCATGCAAAGATTTCATCTCATCTTGCATTGCCTTCAACCACTTCTCCTTTTCTACATGAGCTTTGACCTCACTAAAATTTTCTGGTTCTCCACATTCAGTAATTGTCATATATTCTGATGATGGATATCTTATTGATGGAACTGGTTCACGAGCTGATCTTCTCACATTAGTTGGTTGCACTTGATCAGAATCCCCATGTTCCTGTCCAACATCATTAACAAACTCATTAGAAATATCATGAGACACCACATCCTCACCCTCATCATCACTAGGTGGAGAAATAATTGAGTCATCCTGAGCCGCCTCTTCACTTCTAGCTGAGGTTTAGTTTGAGGAATTTCTTCCTTGCCAATATCCTTAACTGTTTGATCCTCCCTGAAAACTACATCTCTGCTTCGAATCTGTTTTCTATTCTTAGGATCCCAAAGTTTGTATCCAAACTTATCATCACCATATCGCAGAAAAATATATTCTATGACTCTAGAATCAAGCTTAGCCATTTGTTCCTTGAGCACATGTGCAAAAGCCTTTACAATCAAAGACTCTCAAATGAGAATAATTGACCTTTTTGTCACTCCAAACCTTTTTGGTATGTCACTATCCAGGGCATGTGTGAGAGATCTGTTGATCAAAGAACAAGCTGTGCTCATAGCCTCACCCTAGAAGCTTTTAGGCAACTTAGCTGAAGACAACATACTCCTAACCCTCTCAGAGATGGTCCCGTTCTATAACACCCTAAATCCGGTCCACGCTTGTGAACCGAACCGGCATGACAGGCCCTGGTTAGGTCGGTTAACCCAAACCCAACTCGCACGGATCTAATCTCGGCGTCTTAAGATGAAGATATTACTCGTCAATGCATGGATGAATGCACAGAATCCTAACATGCTACTACATGAATGACATGCAAACTAAATTACACACCATCACAATTATGATCAAAATCGATGAAAATTCTAAAATAAAACGGACAGAATTTCCCCTAAAAGTGCAATTAGGGTCACCCTGTCAAAATACTATATATAAACATATATGCAAATATGTATCTATATATCACACAACTTCATTCACACAATCTGATATACTGTTTACTCTAAAGCTTGGGTCTCAACCCACCACGCTCCTACTGTGCAATCTATTCATGTTTCACATTCTGTCATCGTGTCTTAGCATTCGATCATGTCACATCATCATATCTTATCATCATCTCATTACATTGAATCATATCATACCATGTCTTAGCATTTCACTTCATTCACAATATAATAGCATCATAAACAAAATATAACCACTCAATCGACTGACATGTGTGCAAGCAACAACAGTGCTCCTCCGTCCAAGCTGGCTCCTCCAACTCGTGATTATTACCTACATATAGTATAAAAACACGTCAGTAACAAGTGTTACTGGTCCGGAAAATAAAATAACTATAACAAGCTGGCTATGAGAGCAAACTCTCATATGAAAGAAAACATCATATACTCCACGTGAACACTCTGAAGGGCACTACTGAGGAGCCACTGGGCTGCAGACCCGGTAGCATCCCGAACTTACTGATCTGCTGCTGCTGATGCCGCTCTCGACATTTTCTTACTTCATTACTTCTCGTGAAACTCAAATCCTAAGCCCTCTCCTTACCTCCATATTTCTCCTGGCCTTGAGCACGAAGGCCGAGTACTCTCAGGCAGTCGCCTTTAGTACCCTTTGAACCACAAGTCCGGACATGCGCTGTACTAAACAGTACCCGTAAACCTCCACGTTCTCCGGGTGTGAGGAACTCAAACGCGGAGTTGTCAGGATCCCTCGGGAATGGAACAGTCCGCTGGCACTAATCCAGAGCCCGCTTTGACTGTCACGGCATCCGCTCATGGTACGTGCAGTCGGTTTCTCCATCTCTCGTCTCACTGAAAACGCGAAAACTACATATATATATAGGGCTGGGTAGGGATTTATATAATAGGCCCGAAGGCAACTTGTGGTGGATCTTGTTTTCGAAATCATCCTCGAGGGATCTCATCCTCGAGGGTTATTAATCCGAAAATCGTTCGGCTAGATGGCCCGAGTTAAGTGGGATCCGATAAAACGCCACTTAACCCGTCCTGCAGATAATAAAATCAAACATACAATAGAAAGAGCGTAAAACAGAGACGAGTCCTAAACGGACCTGGTAGAAGCTCCAAGCGTGTCATCGCGCCTAGGCGGCGAGCTCCTACTCCGTACCTACACATCAAAACTAAATACTAACGCCCGCTAACTAAATGATGCATCAAACTCATCATGATCAATACACACATCACAATACAACCATCAATCAATCATAACAATCAACAATCATAAATGTGAAAGTAATTCTAACTCATCCTATTCATACCAATTTTATTAGTATTTCTAAGTTACGTCGTACTCAGATTATGATGCTTCATAGACTTTACTTTACTTCATTAGATCACTTAACTGTCATTATCCTGTTAATCACATCATACACATCTTTACTTCATTCATAGTCTGGACATTCATCATGACAACTAATCAATTCTAGCATGCTATGCTAACAATCATCATCAATTTTAAATAATTAAATCGGAGGTAATTATACCTCACGTCGTCGGCAATCGGCGACGGCTAGGGTTTCGTCACGCGTCTCGAAGCTTGAATTCGGCGCTCGTCGGCGTCCGAAGTTCGATCGGGTTCGACTGGATGAGCTCCGCGGAAGATCCGGTGAATTCCAGCGAATTCCAATTTTCCAGCGGTTTTCCGGCGGGTTTCGGTGGTTTTCCGGCAGCTTCCGGCGGTTTTCCGGCGACAATCGGCGGCGGCGTCTACTGGCCGAAAAGTGGTCATGTTGGGTACCATTGGAACCGGCTCGGCGAGCCCGACGCATCTATGGCGTCGACGTGGTCAGCGGAGGCGGCGGCTCGCCGGAAAATGGCGGAAACAGAGGCGGCGGTGGTGGGTGACTAGATCCGGCCGGCCATGGGCGGCGATGGTCTCCGATCCGGTCGGGGAAGCGTCACTGGAGGGTCGAGGGTGCCGAGGCGACCGACTCGATCGCGGCGGCGACGGTCGCCGGCGGCGAGATTGGCGACGGAAGCGCAACGCGGGCGCGGCGTCGCGGCGTGGCTTCCTGGCGTCGCGGCGGCCAGACGGTGGCCGGACTTGGTCGGGGCGGCACGGCGACGCCGTGGCAGGGCTAGGCGGCGACGATCGGCGGCCAGGCGCGACGATCGGCAGTGGCGGCGGTGGCGCGCGACAGGGGCGGCGATGCGGCACGAGCGGCATTGGGCGTGGGGAAGAAGATGTTGGGAGTGGAAGAAATGGGCTGGTGGCAAACTCGTAAATATTACTTGACTCGTCTCCGGCTCGAGTCAAGAATAATAATTAAGTCGTAATAAATCCTAAAAAATTCCATAAAAATCTGGAAAAATCCCATAAAATCAAACAAACACCACAACATTATAATGATATGCTCTATGAACTAACAACCCACCCAAACTGCCCGTAACGCGTCCTAACGCGATAAACGGCCTAAACTAATTCTACGATCCACTATATATAAAAATAAAAAAATGAACTGGCATACTCTCATATATCTGATAACTCATCCTGTTTCTGCTGTGTTCATGACGTTATCACCATATACCTTGGGTACGCATGACCCTCATAGCTTCATACACGACGACTGGCGTCAGCTCAGTACACGTGTTCTGAAACTGACTCGACTCAAAAAATAACGGTCGAACCGGACCGGTTCTGAATATAAAACCTCTAGACTCGAAACATGGGTTTTACTTAAAGATGGTCCAGTTCATTCTTTCAGCCACTCCATTATGTTGAGGAGTATAAGGAACTGTATTCTCATGCCTAATCCCATGCTTGCTACAATATTCATCAAACTCAACAGAACAATATTCACCACCATTATCACTTCTAAGACATTTCAAGAGCTTACCGATTTCTCTTTCAACCAATACATGAAAATTCTTAAAGATGCCAAAAACATCACTTTTATTTTTCATGCCATAAGCCCACACCTTCCTAGAAGTATCATCAATAAAAGTGACAAAATAAATAGAATCGCCAAGAGATTTTACTTCCATAGGCCCACACACATCAGTGTGTACTAACTCAAGAACTTCCGACTTCCTTGTACTTGTGCTTGTAAAGGATGTCTTACGTTGTTTCTCGACCAAACAATGGTCATAAGGACTAATTGTGATGTCCTTGACCTTGGGAAGGAGATTTACCTTCTTCAATAGTCTCTAGTCCCTTCTCACTCATGTATCCCAATCAATGGTGCCACAAATCAGCAGTGGAATCAAATGAGAAGATATTAACCTTCCCTCGAACTAGACTCGTCTCAGTTTTGTACAAACTGCAACACTTCTTCCCTTTAGCAACAACAAGAGAACCTTTCACAAGTTTCCACACACCTTGTGCAAATTGTGAACCAAATCCTTCATCATCAAGCACTCCGGTTGACAATAAACTCATCCTCAAATCTAGAATATGTCTGACATTTTTAAGCACCAATTTGTAAACCCGTGTTTGTTACTATATGCACATCTCCAAGTCCCACAATTTTGGAAGTATCACTATTTCTCATCTTCACTATACCCAAATCTGAAGATTCATAGGTAGCAAAGAAATTTCTGCTTGGAGTTGCATGAAATGATGCTCCCGAGTCAACTACCCAACTAGCATCACAATCAGCCGTCAAACAATCATTCCTACAATTAGAAAGAATCACCATGTCATCATGCACAACATTAGTGTTCGTTTCTCCTTGATCCTTGTTGTCCTTATTTTTCAAGTCTTTCTTGAGCTTCCAACAATCTCTTCTTCATATGACCTGTCTTGTCACAATAATAACACTTCAAGTGCTTCCTGGACTTAGACCTTCCTCGACTCTTGTCCCTTCTGTTTGTGTCTCTATTTCTCGATCTACCTCTTGCCTCTTCTAACACTAATGCATGAGACCCTAAAGTTGGTAGAGATTTTCTTCTCACCTCCTCATTTAGTAAACTGCTTGTTACCATGTCCATTGTGAGTTTTCCATCCGGAGCAGCATTGCTCAAAGATATCACCAATGTTTCCCAACTCTCTGGCAAAGTGTTGAGGAGCAGGATAGCTTGTCATTCCTCATCTAGAGTCATCTTCATCCTGACAAGTTGAGTAATAATACTCTTCATCTCATTGAGATGCTCACTTATGTCACTTCCATCCTTATACCTCAAATTCACCAATTTTCTTATCAAAAGGGTCTTGTTGCCAGCAGTATTCCTCTCATAAACTTCTTGGAGTTTATCCCATATTGCTTTTGAGGATGTCAATTCAGAAACATGATGATACACAACTTCATCTACCCATTGTCTCAAACAGGCCATAGCCTTCTATCCAACTTATTCCAGTCTTTTTCAGTCACCTCTGCTGGTTTCTGAGCCAGTGATAGTGTTCATACAAATCCTTGGAATATAGATAATCAATCATCTTTCCTTTCCAATAATGCCAGTTACTCGACCCCTTAAGAGATATCATCTTAACATACTTCTCATCAGCCATCTTATTGAAATATAAATCACAGACATACCAACTAGGCTCTTAGAAATTTCGTCGAACACCTAGTGGGCATCAAATATCAACAACCAAAACTTGCAACATCCAAACCAAACAACGTGGCTCTGATACCACTTGTTGGGATTAACCAAACAAACCAAATACAAATCTCCTATTTCAACACATAAGAATGAGAAGTACCAAACAAATAGAGAGATGACAAGATAATTTTACGTGAAAAATCCCAAATTTGGGGAAAAACCACGGGGCAAACGACCAGATCAAATCTACTATATCACAACTTTGATACAGAATAGATCCACAAGAGAACAAACTTCCTAATACTAATTTATTGTACTTTCTACAAAATTGGTATAAAGTCACAAAAGATAATAAAGGAAGAATATTACAGATTAAGAACTTGGAGAAGTTACCATTGAAGATTACAAGCGAATCTTTACAAAATATTCATTTTTCTTCAATCCACATAATTTTCTTTCTCCCTTTGCGGCAACGGTTTTTTCTAAAACCCAAAAACTAAAAACCAAAGAAGAAAAGCGTCGTACGTTACTTTTATTACTTTTAACTAATTAAATCTACAAATCTTGGTTTTTGCCTAAAATAGAATTGTAAGTTCATATATTTACAGAAGAGGGACAACCCAACATCTTCTACATCAGTCGTAAGCAATAAAGAATTAGAGAGAAAAAAATTGAAGACTATGACCAATTGTTTTCTTTTTGGAGATATCCACCACTGTATATATATTGTAAAGTAAATGATGATATTTTTAGCTCGCTATATTTTAGTGAGCAGAAGCGTTACATTCTTAGCGTCGAACCACAATCTCATGACCAAGCAAAATATAAAGAAATATATCTACTTTGGAAAAAATACGTATACCTGACATACAATTTTTTTTAAAGCATATATCTGCCATAATTTGCTCTCCACTTATCCTTATTGTGTGTATGTCTGTCACCTCCGCCCCGATAGAATTCATACCCCTTTAATGACATGCCAGTCATTTATCGTGTCCTTATTTAATAATTTCTAGGTCAAAGAATAAATTGAGGATAAAAAGCCTCTAATTCTTGGGTTGAAAATTTTTTGAAATAATTATTATGAGTTTTTTAAAACTAAAAACTAGTTTAAAAAATAAGACTTTTACTTTAATTTATGTACAAGTCACTAACTTTATTTTATGAATAATATAAAATAAATTTAATATTAAATTTATTAGTATATTTTAATTAAAAAAATTAATAAAAGAGAAACTCAATATTAATCTGTAATAAAAACTGTGAGAATCAATCAATTAAAATACGAATTTATTTTTAAAAAATATAATAAAAATATCTTGTGTAAATGGTCATATATTCGAATCTCGTTAATTTCAATTTTAAAAAATAAAATAAAATATTTTTTCGGTAGAAAATTATAGGTTTCAAATCTTACTAACTTCAATGTTTAACTTTTGCTAATAAAACTATGTCTAATTATCTTGAAAAATATAATAAAAATTAAATAATTATAATTTATCTAAAAATAGGTAAATTAGCCAATTAAAATTAAAATATATATAAAATAATAATAAATTAGCCAATTAAATTTATCTTAAAATAAGAATATTAATCAATTAAAATATAATAAAAATCTAAAATATAATAATAAAAGCGAATTTGTCGATAGTTCACGGAACGCCAAAGTTTGTCCGCATAGTTGATCAAGTTCTTCACACAACAGTCCACACACTGATACATATAAAGAAAGCAACGCGCTCCAAACAAACAATCACAACGACCAATTAATATGTCTGCTCGACATATTGTCATACGATGGAATCACACATGGACAATCCTAATTAATAACTGCTGGCATCGGTTGCATCAACTGTTAAGTGGCAATCAATTGAGAAAATCGGACGTTGATATCAACCAAATTGGGTTGGTCTTTTCGTCATAATCAAACAAATGATCTTTCAGGTTTAGATCACCACGCATGCACCCTGTAGGAAATCGCATCCCTTTACAGACCAATAATTATATACTTACTGGCCCAGCCCATTATTTCAGTCCAGCCCAATGGGCCTCGTGAACTAATTGCCACATAACAGAATTAGCGATATACATACACAATGCATGCACCTTTTTTACGTCCCAAAACATACATGCATGATACTCCTATTTTCTTCCAAGCCATGGATGCACGTCTTGAATCTTGAGTTAGGCGAAAGCTGCCCAATAATTAATTGACCACAATAGTTTTTGCTCAACCTAATCTCCCCCATGCCTGCTTGGAAAAATATATATATACCCAACTTTGAGTTTCCATGTACTTGATGAAAAAAATGAACCAATAAGTTCCATTCATATATCAACGATTGCAACTCAATATAGTACATATTATTACGTGCATTACATCAACCAATCACCAAAGAAATTTGTTAAAACTGAATCCCAGACAGCACACCATTGGCCGACTGCACCAAGTAAAAGGCAAGCAGGGCGACGGCAATGTGGACGCTGAGCGCGACCAGAACAGCACCGGCGATGGCCTGGCTCGGCCTGGGCGTCCATCAACAGTGCCTGCAACACGCCCACGGCCTGGCACACGGCCGACTCGTAGCTGGAGTTATACCGCTTCTCCCAGTCTGCCCACTCCGGCGGCGGCTCGTAGCTCCTCTCCAACATCTTCAACTCGTGTATCCTCTTCCGGAGTTGCAGCATCCCCTCGTCCACCAGCCGGCCACCATATTCGTCATTGGATCTGTTCCCAGCTGCAACAACCACCACGCCCAATCTCCTCGCCCCAGTACTGGCCACTGTTCCACGAGGAACCATTAATGTAGAGAAGGATGAGTTGCTGCTGATCAAACTAGACGACGTTGCTTCCATTATATTGAATAATGTTGCAGCTTACGGTATGAGATGTAGTACTACTCAAGCGTCTGATTTTGTATAATGTGTACTGGATGTTGTGAGTGATGAGATTGAGCAGCTGGGGGGTGGTTTTATAAGGGGAAGAAATCAAGGAGTTATACGCGTCTGATGATCGATGGGTTGGAGGACAACCACTTGGGAGCTTGCGTGAGGGAGACATATTAGTGGTGCTAGCTAGCAGCTAATTAGGAAGGTGCCGGCAGGGAGCGGCTACGAAACTCAAGGGGGTCGGTGGCGTATTATATTGATCTGTTCTTTCGTCGTTGCATTTAGTAATTACTAATAATGATTAAGTAGAGTCAGTTTGGGGGATTAAAGAATATATTTGACCGTTTTCGAGATTCTCCGTAAGAATATATATATATATTATATTTATATTTATGTGGAAGAGAGAAGATGTTAAGTGGTGAGGAGAGGATTATGGACTTGAAGTCGCCAAAATTGCATGACATGTCCAACGTCCAAGATGGCTGTGCTGCAGTGTTTCATTGGATCAAATCCAACGGCTGAAACATGCCCCCCACTTCCCCCTTCTCAAAAAAAAAAGCTTGGCGTCGCCGCCGCCGCCAGCTGACGCGTCGTCGCCACCCCGGCCGACGCGACGCCACCCCCTGCCTCCCCCGTCGCCCCCGCCGGGGGCGGCAACGTAACCGCTGGGTGACGGGGCGGTGGATCTAGCCACCCCGCCTCTTCCCCTGCCGGCCCGCCGCCATGCGACACCACCGCACCCTCCGTCCCCCGCCCGCCACCCCGCCACGCGACGCCCCCCTGTCCCCCGCCCGCCACCCCGCCGCGCGCGACGCCCCGTCCTCCGTCCCCCGTCCCCCGCCCGCCACCTCGCCGCGCCCCCTCGGCCCCCGCCCGCCACCCCGCCACGTCGCCCCTCGGCCTCCACTCGCCACCCCGCCGCGCCGCGCCCCCCGTCCCCTATCGCCGCCGCCCCCCCCCCCTCTGCCGTCGCAGGATCCGCCCCTCTGCCGTCGCTCCTGCGGCGGCGCCGCCGCCCTTTTTGATCTTGGCTGTTTGATGCTAATCCAACGGCCAAGATTGTACTCCAGCACAGCCAAGATGGCTGTGCTGGAGTACAACAATACTTATTCCATATATATATATATGACAATGCTACTATGCGCTGCCCTTTTTAGCAGCGCATGTTGGAGTCATCCAGGCCCCTCGAGACCCTCCCGCCTACCTGCCCACTCGATTGCCAGCCCACCCAAACGCCCGCCCGCCTGACCGCCCCCAGCCAGCACCCAATCTTCCTTCCTCCCCCCCCCCCTGCCCGCACTCCCCTGCCACGACCACCACCACCCCACTGCAGCCCCTCCGCATGCCCCCAACCACCGTCCCATGCCACGACCCGGCCCCCCCCCACCGCGCGCCCATCCCCATCTGCCGCTCCCTGCCACGACGACCACCCCCCCTCCTAAACAGCCCCCCCGCCCCGCCCTGCGAG
>JAURVB010006488.1:0-13122 GCA_033002965.1 Piper betle | reverse complement strand
GACCCAAGGGTGTACTTCCTAGCCAACCAGAACAACCAAGGAAAGATGGTCAAGAGCATTGCAAAGCTATAACAACCCGGAGTGGTATTACTTTACAAGAACCAGTTCAGCCCAATGAAGTTAAGGAAAAGATGAAAAGCCAAACAACGAACATGAACCCAATACATTGGTTAGCTTACTCGGAAGCAAAGGGAAAGAGAAAGATGAGGTACATACAGAAGAGGTCGAAGAAAAGGTACCATTTCCTTCTAGATTGAGGAAACAAAGTGATGAAAAATATTTCAAAAATTTCTTGATATATTTAAGAAATTACAAATTAACATACCTTTTGCTGAAGCACTTGAACAGATGCCTAGTTATGTAAAATACTTGAAGGATATTCTAGCAAAGAAAAGGAGAGTATATGACAATGAAGTTGTAGCCATGACAGAGGAATGTAGTGTTGTCCTCCAAAGAAAACTACCTCCTAAGTTGAAAGACCCGGGAAAATTTGTGATTCCATGTTCAATTGGAGGAAATATTCATTGTAATGCTTTATGTGACTTAGGTTCTAGCATTAATCTTATGCCTTTTTCTATTTTCAAAAGGTTAGGAATCCAGGATATTGCTCCTACCAACATCACACTCCAGTTGGCTGACCGATCATTGGTATATCCTAAAGGAGTCATTGAAGATGTTTTAATAAAGGTTGACAAGTTTATCTTTCCTGCAGATTTTGTGGTGCTTGAAATGGAAGGAAGGAATGATGATATACCACTCATTGTTGGGAGAGGTTTCTTGGCAACTGGGAGAACATTAATCGACGTAGCTGCTGGAAAACTTACACTTAGAGTAAACAACGATTGTGTCACATATAACATCTTTAAATCCATGAATTGCCCGGATGAAACATATGATTGTTCTAAAATTGAACTATTTGATAAAATAATGTACAAAGGGGATCAGTTGAGTGATTCATTACATAAGGCCATAAATTCTCTTTGTGAAGATGATACTGATGTGGAAGAGATGGTTAAAGTATTAGATTCACAACCAATCTTGCCTAGGAGATTCAGAGTTGTGGAAACCTTAGATCTACCATGCCACAGATTGCTGCCATCAGTTGAAGTACCACCTAATTTGGAGATTATCAAGATGGTCGGGCTGTAGACGTTAAACCAAGCGCTTCTTGGGAGGCAACCCAAGTGATTTCTTTTAAAAGTTTATTTTTATTTGTAGATTTTTTTAATATTTCTTTTTATTTTGTAGCATGGGTCAAGACCAAATTCATCATTCATGACAATCATCCACCGACTTATTGGTTGAGGGAGTCCTCTTCGCTTCTTCTCTTTATTTTTCTAACATGGAGGACAATATTTAGTTTAAGTTTGGGGGTGATGCCTTAATTTTGTGCATATTGTTCATGCTCGACTCATGTTTAGATTTAGAGATGTATACATATATATATAGTGTAGTTTAGTGTAAAAATTTTATTATGCAATGGTATTTTAGTCTCTTGGTTCAATGATAGATACATGTGAATTAGTCTTACTTTTCTTGGGAAAACTTGATTAATTGATATGAGGGATGAACTGAGTAAAAGATTGCATTCGAGAGTTGGTTCTCTACCTTATATTATTTTCACAATCCTTTGGTTTAGATGATTTCAATGAATGTTTTGCAATAAGGATTGTACATGATGGTCATGACTTTTAGAATTTGCCCTAGCGACTTTCGAGGCGAAATATTTGGCTTGCCATGTAGATGGAAAATGATATAGGCATTTCTTTTGATGAGTCTGGGCCTTTCTTCAAGCCTACCTAATATGAATTATCCTCTGTACACAATTTCATGGCCTTTATTATACATATTTGTTTGATTACCCTTATTTTAGCCTTGGCCTTTTTATTGAAAATATATCTGGCTGCTTGAGTCCTAGCACCCTAGTGTTTTGAATTCGTTCTAAATTCTAACAAGGATGAAACTTTGAGTAGTATAGGGGAAGGCATTGCGTTTTATAGAGTGGTGATTGAGTAGATAGTGTGGACTTTCCTGGCACTTTGCTTTGTAAAAAAAAAAGAAAAAAAGAAAGAAAAACAAAGAGAAAAAGAAGAAGAAATTGGAGAAAAAAAGATGAGGCAATGATCCTCCACCAGTAAACACAAGATGAAGCAATAGTCTTCCACTGGTTTGAAATAAAAGAAAAAAGAAAAAGCAGCAGGTAGTCAATGGAAAATCAAAGCAAAGTTAGTTCTTATATTGGGTCAACTTGATACTACATTTAAGGAAGTTTGTGTCATATTGCTTGGGGATTTATTGTACATGTATGTCAGGATTTAGAAAGGATTTTTAATTCTAGGGTGCATATTAGCCTCTGATTTTTCTATCTTGTTTATCCTATTTTTGGTCCCTAGCCCTTGGCCCCGTTACAACCTATAAAGACCTATTGATTCCATTAAATTGGCATTACCTACATTAGTGGAGATGGGAGCGAAAGGTAAACATATTTAAGCATGTGCTTGATTGTATTCTCTTGGTTGCAGATGAGAATGATAAGCCAATGGACTATCACACACACACGTAGAGCTTTCTTTTGGATGTGATTGATGAAAGGGAATTTCTGATTTGATTGACATCTTGTTGACTCTTGAGGGTTTGATTGAGAATCATATGAGAACATAATGGGGATTAAATATTTTTGTGTAGTAAAATTTTGTTTTTTTATGATATTTTGCTCGGGACGCGCAAAAGTTTAAGTGTGGGGGTGTGTTAAGTGTTTAAAATATACAATATTTACCCAGGTTTTTAATATGATTTTGTACTTCTCGGGTATAAATATTATTAATTAGGTGATATTTTTCGTTATATTCTAGTTAATTAATATTTTATGAGATATGCTTAATTTTGAAGTTTTAATGCAGAAAAAGATGAAACAAATTAAGCTTAGGATTTGTTGGTTAGAGCATTGGACCCCACCCGTTGATGGCTACAATTTTGATGATGACAAAGCTCCATGTGGATGGCTATACATAACTTTGGCACCGTTGTCGAGGAATTGGAAACTTCATCGGACATCATAATCAATTAGTCCACATCGAATTTTGGAATCCCTCCTCGAATTCTTGTATCTCTTGGCCATCTTCTCTTCTATATAAAGGGGTGGTCATTTGTTGTTGAGCATATCTCATCTCTTGGCTTTAGAGTTTAGTGGAAGAAATAGTTTAGTTTTTGCAATTCCTTTTCTTTCAATAATAAAAACTAGTTTGTTCTTTATATTGTTTTCTATTTTCATTATGGAGTAATCCTTTCTTTCGTTCTAGAGAAGAATGGAACTTAACATGGTTTAATTTGAATTCATATCAACCTCTTACTCTTTTATTCAATCGGATTGTTTGAATTATTATGTTCTTAATGCTAAGAATAGATTGATCACCTATTTCTTAGATCATGAGATTTAATTAGATTTTGGGAGAAATTAATTAGATTAGTCATTGATAATTCATCATACGACGAGTCTTTTGACTTGTTTGTCGTTGTGGTCGGGAGATACACAACACCGTATGCGATTGTAAGGCAAATCTTAATGCATTATTTTGTTGATTAATCAATTATCACCAGGAGGTAGAAATTGAGGCAAAATAATAGAAGCATGAAGGAGCGGGAGCCACCATGTCATATAATTATCCTAGATCGACAATCCGAGGGAATAAAAGATAAGAGTAAGATTTGATGAAGATTAAATTCATGTTAAGGGAAATTCGACTCTAGAACGAGTTTTATCATTTGAACTTCTCCTTTAATTTAAAGAATTATTTAGATTTAGTTAAGTCGATTATTTTTGTTTTGCTCTTAATTTTATTTACTTTAATTAATTATAGGAAATTCATCTCCCTGTGAGACGATACTTGAATTTATCATTATACTACTTGTTTCGACCGTGTATACTTGCATGATATTGAAATTATTCGAATAGAAGACATTGTCAAATATTTGTCCAAACACATCAAATATAAGTAAAAATAAGAAAAGAAATAAATGGTTTGAGCTCAAGTGTGTATAGTGTTTATCTTTCCTTCCACTAAAGTCGACTTAGGATTTGCAAGACCAACATATATTATATAGAAAAATGTGAGTAACGAGTATTACTTGTCTGAAAAATAACTAATACAATATGGCAAATGGGTATTCCATTACCCACATAAATTTATGAAACTTCATGATTTCCTCACACTAGGTGGTAAGCAAACATATTTAAGAAAGTGCCAGCTCGCATGCACGGCTAATGTTCATATTCATACATACAATGCTTATGCCCTCACATCTTTCATATTTCACCCGCCACAGTGCTCGAGTGGCAAAATGAACAATTAATTTAGTGCCACAAATTCTAAAAATGTGTTGCGTTACGCAGTACCCACATACACCACACTACCTCAAGGTTTGAAGAAGTACTAGTGTAGTCCATACATATCTCAATACCGCTCACACTCTTGTTTGTGAAATCCGTAAAAATGCATGCACTTACATGATAGGCTTAGGAAAGAGGTTTGTATCATATATTTTGGGAGCTCTAGTTCAAAAACCAACAAGGGATCTCATCCTTGTAGTTTTATTAAACATGAGTACAAACACGGCTAAATGGCCTAACATCGGAAGGATCTGATAAAACATTGCTGATGTCGTCATACGTCTAAAACACGGTTAAATTCTACATGCAAAGAGTCAAGCAGAGAGGAGAGTCCTATGGACCTGCTGTCCAAGCTCCAAGTGTATTTGCACATCTACGGAAACCAATTACTAAGTAAAATACTAAGATATATATATGATGCATGCCCGTGGTGTGTGCTCATATCATCAATACATCCTAATAAAGAAAACAATGCTAACAAACCTATAAGTAAACATACGACACAAAAATGGAGACATAATAATAATAAATAAATAAATAAATAGAAAAATGCACTCATAGATAATTAGATAAATAATAAATACATAAACATGAACAATAATCTAATCATAAAATAATAATATAATTGTCCTATTTAAATATGCAGGTAAACACGAGTAAATATCAACATATACTCCTATAAGTAAACATATAAATAAATATATAATATTATCCATAAATAAATAAACAAACAAACAAACAGTTAATACGCATACATGATTACAAAAATACATAAATTAAATGCAAATAAATAATAACATACACATAACGAACAAATAAATAAAACAATAAAATGATAAATAAAGAAATATAATCATAACATCCAATCATGCTAAATCATGAGAATATGCATCACAACTAACATAGAGAATCTCGAATTACTGAAAATGGTGCAAGAACATATGAAAACGGTCCGAAAATAAGCTGAATCGGACTGAACTTAGCTGTACAAGACCGAACCGAATGGGTTAAACCAACCTAGTCTGGGTTAAGTGGAAAATAGGCTGGGTTGACAGGTCAGACATGATGGTGGACTCTGACATGGGATGGCGGGCTGGTGAACATGATTAGGCAAGTGGATGAGGCACAGACATATGAACGCAACCCAAGTAAATGGGCCGGACAGGGGGCAGCCGTACCCGCCACCGGAAAAGCTGACAGCAGCACGACTGGGGTTGCCGCTGGTCAGGATTGACAGCCCATGTGACAAGGAATGTGATGGTGGTGGCGATCGACGGAGTTTGGCCAGTAGCTGGCCGAAAATTAGCCAGAAGAGGGCGGCATTGCTGCCATGTGCGGTGCCGTTGCTGATGGCAATCGCGGCCACGACAGTGGTCGTGAGTGATCTTAAAATATAGATCTCAGAAAGATGAAGCTTTTGGGGTAGTCGGATCGGCCGGAGGTGGCTCGTCGGCGCCAGAAAATGGCCCAAAAGGGTGGTAGTGGGGGTGAAAATTGACAGCAAGGACGTCATCTCCGACGGCGACTACGGTGGTGCCGGTGGCGATCGGGAGGACAGATTGATTGCTGGCCGTGAGGTGGTCATTATCATACCGATATGGTGGTCGGGGTTGAGGCGGAGAGTCGCAGGCGGAGAGCCGAAGTGGTGGAGGCACAAAAGGGTGGGTGTGAATTCTGAAATTGTGAAAAATCTCTTGAAATATAGCGTGGTGAAGCCAGGGTTGATGTGGACAGCTCAAATCTTGTCAGGTGGCACAATCTAAACATCTAATAACTCATGGTCATGAGACCCACCTATAAGTATATGCAATATACATATGGACAGAAAGCTCGGATCGAGACCGTCCAAAGTCGAAACTGAGTAGAGTCTTAAAAGTAACTCTATAGGTGGGAATCGATGCAAGAAGGTTAAAATGGGTCTCGAACTATGAACTCAATCAAGCTAGGCCCACAGGGACACAATCGAGTGATCTGAAATTCCTATAGTGCATGCAAATGAAATACCCAAAATCCCAAACGGATGCTAAATGCTGCAATGGGCTAGATTTAAGCCTAAAATCTTGGCTAACTCATAAAAATCATATGTATACCTCATGTATACACAAATAACTCATGTTCTACTATATCATAACTGAAACTATCATATGTATGTCGAGCATATTCAACCTCCATAACATGCTCATATGGTCATCTGCGGCCTCATACTCAAATTCTTAAAATTGTTATGGCTCGAGCTTCCTCGAACCAACTCGAGACTGGCCTGAACTGGGCAAACTACAAGCAGGTAAAACCGTTACCCGAAGTTGGGGTTTTACAAATACTTTTTTTACAAGTTTTATAATATATCTTTGTTTAAAATCTAACAAACCTTTATTATAAATCTTAGTTAGATTTACTTTAGGGATATGCCACTTATTTAGTTTTTGATCTAAATTACTAAATACTAATTATTCAGTAAGCATAGAATCAGATGGATTTTGAGTTTTCTTGAACTAAAAATCCATCTTACTTAATAGTTTGATTTAAACTACTAAATACTAAATTACTAATTAGTTTGATCTAAATACTAATAGTAATCTTAAACTAAAGATTCCTTATGTAGGAATTTCATAGGAGAAATCAATTCAAACTGTGTCAACGCCTTCACATGGCTTTTGATGCACCCACACACCCTTCCACGCCCCCCCTGCCGCTGCCCTTGTCTCCTCTCGACCTTCCTCTTAACATGGTCCTACTCCAATCTCATGTAATTACTTTCTATTTCTTCATTTTTTTTGTGTGTTTGATATTTTTATTCGTTGCTCATATGAATTTATTGTGTGGTTGTAAGAAATTCTTTGGGTTTTTTTCTCTCTATTTTTCCCCCTATTTTGTTCAATAGTGATGTAGGATGACAAAAACACAACAATGTCACTAGCATGCTTGGCCTATCAAATTATTTTTGTAACACCCCAATTTAGCCCAAAGGGACAGACTGAACCATGATATTATAAGTTGAAAACTACTCGTTAGGCTATCGTGCACAAATTTCAAGAAAGCAAATCTCAATTCTCTAAGAGACTTACAACAGACACCATACAGGGATTCATAGAATGTGTGCATAATCATACTACATAGGACGGATATTACAGTTAAAGCTTCTATATGAGTACTCTGAGCTACAACAAAGGCAGAACCTCCCCTCCGACTAAAGTTATGACTTTAGAAATGTGATGATTATTCCGAGCTACACAAAGGAAACACCCCCAATGTAGCTAAGAGGGTCGATGTTGTGATCTGTTTAGGTTCTTATAATTAGTTTCAAGGGTTCGATTAGGTATCTTGATTACTTAATATGAATGAGTGTAGTATTCTAAGCATCGGGTCATGGTGACCTATTTCACATACCCTGCAAGTAAAATTAAACACAGAGGCATCAACGAATGTTAGGGCATCGTACCATAACACCCGGTCTTCAGATGGGTTCTTGACGCTGCAAGACCTGTACGCTCCTACTCATGTTTCTCTACACACACAGCTATAAGCAAATAAGTTTCGTGTACTTGGGTTTACTCCTTGTCATACTCCAGGACTCTGGGGCTTATATACCTTGCAGATGATAGTTAGCCTTGCCCCAAAGTCTATCCATTCTACATTGGCATTAATATAATAATAAAAGTAACTAAACAATAATCACAAGTACGAAAGCATCATGTCATACCCTATCCAAAATCATACAACGTGCATGATGAGTTTGGGCTCATGTCTACAAATACAGTCATCCATATATAATAGGTTCAATTCATAACAAGCATACAACTTTCCAGTAGGCATGTTAAACTATCAAACACTCCTATGGTTGATGACACCCATAGGAATGCCTCTTTTGCATCCAACTTCCCAAAGAATGGTCATCCCCCATTCTTCAAAAACTTTTCATACTACCATAGTTCCAAATTCCTTGCCTCAGTTGATTGACAAGATCTTTCTCCTAGCTCATACTATAGAAATTGTGGTCTTGTACCGGCTAGTACACTATCAAATCCTATAGCTCCACTTCCACCTATAGTTTGCCCACTACCTACTACTACCGATGATCCACTGACATTTGGTGTAAAACCCACCATTGGGTTATGGTTTTGCATTTTTACCCGATTTGGGCCAATTCGAGTTGGTTCAAGCAAGCTCGAGCCAGACCAGTTTCCAGATCATGAGTATGGGGCCCAAATGGCTATACGAGCATGCTATGGTGGTTGTAGGCTGTATGAGTTATCATTTTATACATGAGGTATACAAATAATTTTTATGGGTTAGCTAGGGTTGTAGGCCTAAATTTAGGCTGTTGCAGTGTTTAGTATCCGTTTGGGAATTTTAGGGTATCTCCTTTGAATGCATCATACGAATTTCAGATCATTGGATTGCACCCCTGTGGACCTAGATTGATTGAGTCGTAGGTTTTTCACCCGATTGAGTTGAAGGTTCAAGGCCCATTTAGCTTTCTTACCTCGACTTTTTCCTAAAAAATCACTTTTAGGACATGAATCAGGTTCAACTTTGGGCGGTCTTAATCCGAGATTTCCATCAATATGTATATTGCATATACCCATAGGTGGGCCCCACTAGGCCATGAGTTGTCGGTTGTTCAGATTGTGCTCCATGGTGAGATCTGAGTCATCCATGCCAGCCCTAGCTTCCACCCAGGTTATATTTTAGAGATATTTCATGATTTTAGGTGTTTTACATCCTAGCGCCACAACCACTTCGGCTCGCCACCAACGAGTCTTTGGCTAGCCCTGGCTCACCATACCATCAATCAAGTTATTGTTGCGCCACTTTTTGGGGCCATTTTTCAACGCCGATGATCCACCCTGGCCGGCCCAGAAATATTACCTTCATCTAAATCTTCATTTTGAGACCACCCATGACCACAGCCATAGATATGATTGCTAACGGCAACGTCACCGCAGCCATGGCAATTTCACCCCTTTTCCAACCATTTTCCAGCCAGCCTGCGGCCCAACTCCACCGATCGCCACCACCATCATCTTCCTCATCATCACAGTTGTTGATCCTGACCGGCGGCGACCCCAATCTCGCTGCCATCAACGTTATCCTGCGACGGGCACCGCCCGCCCAATTGAACCCGTGTACCTGTGTTGGTGTCCGCTTGAATCCTGTTTACCCGTTCATGTCCACCTACTTGCCCATGTCCATGTCCGTGTCTAGCTATCTAGACCAGCCCAACTAACCCAACAAACCTGTTTATCTTACCCAGACCGAGTTAACCCGACCAACCCAGTTCGGTTTAGGAGTTAACCTGGTTCAACTTATTTTCGACTATTTTCGGTAATTCGAGAGCCCCTATATTAGTTTAGATGCATATTCACATTATCATATTTTAATGTTATGATTGATTTTATCTATTTATTTATTTATTTATTCATTATTGTTTATTCTTTTTATTTAGATGTTTGTCTTATATGATGAGTGCTTATGTGATGATTTATTATTATTATTGATATATTTACTTATTAATATTAATCTTATTCATGTTTATTAAATTATATTTATTTATGCATTTAATTAATTAATTAGCTATTTGTTCACTGCATGTATCTTATTATTTATTTGTATTTAATTGTGTATTTTGAATTGGATAACTATGTTGACTATGATATTATTATTATTATTCATGATTAATTAAAATTAATGAATTGTTTATTTATTGAATTATTATGTATTTATTTATTTAATTATTTATATGTTTACTAAGACGATTATATTTGATATTTAATCATGTTTAGCAGTGTATTTATATAGTATATGTTATTATTATTTTATGATAAGAGTATTAATTATTTTCGTGTATTTATTATTTATCTATTTATTCATCAGTGTATGTATTTATTTATTTATTAGTTATTATTAGTTATTTCTTTTATTATGTTGCTATTTGCATGTTGTATGTTTAGTTGTAGGTTTATTTAGTAGTCTTCTTTGGTTGGATGTATTGATGATGCAAGCATACACTACGAGTATGCATCATATAGAGATGTTAGTATTCTACTTAATAGTGGCTTCAATGTAGGTTTCAGAGTCTGAGCTCGCCGTAGAGGAGGACACTTGGAGCTTGGACCATGGGTCCGTTAGGACTCTCCTCACTTATTATCGCTATGCTTTATTGTTGATTTGATTTCTAGATTGCAGAATGTGTGATGTGGTTGTTTTATAGGACCCCACTTAACACAGGTCATTTAAACGTATTTTACCTCCTTGATTAATAAGCCTCGAGGATGAGACCCCTCGAGTTTGATTTTGAATACAAGATACACCTCAAGTTGCCTTCAGGCCTATTATATAAATTCCTTCCAGGCCTATATATAATTTTCTCTAGTTTTCCAGTATGATGTGAGACAGGGGAAAACCAACAACCTTGCCCTGAGATAGGGCACGCGTTAAGTGTCCATTCCATTCCCGAGGAGTCCTAACAACTCCACCTTTGAGTTCCTTAAACCTGGAGAAGTGCGGAGGTTTACGGGTTCTGCAATGTAGCGCATGTCTAGACTTGTGGTTTAAAAGGGTACTAAAGGGGCATGCATAAGAGTACTTGGCCTCTATACTTAGGGCCAATGGTTATATGGAGGATGTAAAGGGCTGAAAGAAAAGAAAGTGATGTTCCTGCTCAAGGGATAATTTTTAAAGTTGATGAAGCATGAGATGAGATAGAAAGGGGATGCTATTGCGCGAGGTCGATGAATCCAAATTAACGCCCTTGTACGAGATTCTGTGAAATAGTATAAATGTTTGCACTTAGCAGGAGGGTCAGCTCTCCTATGCCAGCTTGACTATTAGTTATTTCTGAGCCAGTAACACTCGTTCTCACATTGTTCATATTATATCAGTAGGATTTGTGATTTTGAATCTATTTTTGTGGAAGGACAGATTACACTATACACAATTGAGCCTAGTGAAGTTATTTTCTTTTACGCTTTTACTTATATTTGAAGTATTTTCATGCATATTTAGCGATGTCTTCCATTCTCTTGACGCCAAGCAGGTTACTTCTGTAAAACCCGTGACACGAGTAAATTTCAAAACACACATACTGAGCCGAGGCCAGACATGTGCTATGAACCACGAGGTACCCAAGTATATGATGATAACGTTAGTAAGACAGCAACATGATGAGTTATTAGAATATATGAGAGTATATCAGTTTGTTTATATATATATATATATATATATATATATATATATATATATAGTGGATTTTAGAATTAGTTTTAGGCTGTTTACTACATTAGGATGCGTTATTTATTATTTTTTGAGTGGGTTAATAGGTCTAGAACATGCTATTTTATTTTATTAAGAATACTTTATTTTTTGTATTTTATCAATTTTTTATATTTATTTAGAATTTATTTCATAATATTGATTCGAGTCAAGAGCAAATCAAGTGTTTATTACAAAATTGCCACTGACCCATTCCTTCTTCCCCGACTCTATTTTTGTTTTTTCTCCCCTCATTCTTCTCCCTCTATTAAGCCATGCTACCCATCCACCAGTGACCTCTCTGCGGCCAGTGCCGTTGCCGCCTTGCCCCCACCTCCATTCCTTCCTCCTCTCCTTAAAGTCTTCTTCCTGTTTTTCCTTCCCGGCCACCCACTCCCGCCCACTTTGCAAGCGTCACCGCCAGCCAACAACTCTGGCAACGACCTCCAAGGACCTTCCTAGCCCCTTCCCCCTACTTCCCAACCCTTCCCTGGCCTAGACAACCACATACACGGCGACCAAAGGCTACTACTTTGCATGTGCTGTCACCAGCCCTTAGCGCCGTAGCCGGTTAAATGCACATCACCGCCACACTCGCCATCGACCAGACCTTCCATACACAACTACCACCTATCCCATACACAACCAGACCCTCCCCACTTCCGTCACACAGCCTCCCCTGCCCTAGCCAGGGCGGTTTTGAGCAGCAACCACCACCACTCCCTCTGGTAGGGTCATCTCATTCCGGTAAGGTCAACTCATTCCAGTTGTCTCCTCCCCACCAAGTTAGTCTCCTCCTCGTCCCTCATCCTCACAACAACACCACCATGTCTATAGTCGCTGATTTGCAGTGTTTCTACCGGCAGCCAGTCGTAGGCCGGCCAGAGCAGCCCTAGTCAGGCCTCGTCACGTCCTAGCCACATGCTCCAGTCCTAGACCAGCTGAGTCCTGCCTCAGCCATACCGCAAGCATTCCTGTCGGGACTGTTGTCATCGTCACTACTTTTGGCACCAACATTAGGTATATTTTATTGCCAATTGATTTGATTTTAGTCAATGATTGTGGATAGCATAGCATAATTAAATTATGATAATTGATTGATGAAAATTTTGTGTTACAGAGATTTAGGGGAAAATGTGAAATTAGGTATTAATTTTATAAACTATGTGACTTGATTAATAATTGAATGTCTTGATTAGAAGTGAGTTATTTTGGATAGAAATGTTTTCATGAATAGCATTAATAAAGCTATACATGCAATTTGAAAGTGAATTATATTAAAGCTATATTTGACTAAGAATGCAATGACTGAGGTGTAACTAGAAATACTATATTTGAAATTAGATGTTAATGAAGTCATATTGATAAGTATTGAAAATTAAATTTTCATGTTGTGAGGATGGTTGTATAATTGTAATTAGGGTTAATGCACGATTTAGTTATTGTAGGATTTTTGAGTTGTTTGCAATTATGTGAATTGGATG
>JAURVB010006487.1:0-11773 GCA_033002965.1 Piper betle | reverse complement strand
CCCCGCCACGGCGGCGGCGCTCCGCCTCCGCCCCTCCATATGATCTAGGCCGTCCTTCTAATTAGATGGTCAAGATCAAATTAAAATTATTTTTTAAAAAAAAACTAATAAATCTGGGCCGTCCTTGTAATCGGACGGCCCAGAATAAAAGGTGGCGCAGATAAGCTTCCCTGCCTCTGGCACAAGGAAGCGGCCCTATATATATATATATATATATATATATATATATATAGCGGTGAAAAGATATCAGAATTTATTTATTTATTAATTTTCAAAGTAAAAGACTACGAGATTAGGATTAAGAATGAAAAGGTGGCGTTAAGAGTGGGAGTATGGGTCAGAGATCATATTGGCCCTCAAAAGTTTGATTCATTGACGTTGTGTAAAAAATGAAAAACAAGCACATTTTTCCACGCTATCTGAAATTGGTAATCTTTTGTTTTTTTAAATGTGAAACTGTAAATTCCAGAATGTTAATTAAATAAAAATAATATATGTTTAATCATAGACTAATGAGACGGGTATTAGAAGGTTTCCTAGGTAAGATAGACCCTTGGAATTTGTTATGAGATTGTATGGAATTTGACTTATAGAAACAGATGCCCATATATTTATCATTATTATTATATTATTACGATATCTAATGTAAATAGAAATTCTCGGAGGCTAACGTGGATATGCTTCAGGTGACGAGATTGAAACGGACTTACTTCTATTATCCTGCCACAAAATAACCCCTCCATGGTTTGCAGTGTTGGTGATTAAGGTTGAAGCAATGAGAGTTATCTCGTTGCAGGCTTTATTGCTTTAAATGGTTCCATAAGAATAGAGATTTGCATCCATCCCATCCTCACTAGAAATCAATGTAATACAACGGGGGTTTCAAGGTCGTTGCTAAGATGATAGAGGCTAGAGCATATTTAGACGTTGAAAGGCGAGTGTCCATCCATGAGGGAATTACCGTAGAACTTGACACCACAAACTCATTTACAACAATGCTCATAGAACTAATTTTCGGTTCCCATACTTTGATTGATGCAACAACTGTGAACAACGAAAAACAAGGCCACACTGTACAAACTACAGAGAAAGCACAAGCATCCTAGTAGCACAACAAACCATCTATCATGGTTCAACGAAATTAATCTGAGAACAGATAAACCCAGGGATCCCAAGTGAGACAAACGCCGCAGCTTGATTGTAACCCAAACATCCAAACTTAACAAGTGGGGTAAAAGCAAAAATCTGCTCGAGCAATGTTACGAAGAGCGTCCACAAATCTACCCTGTCCAGAGCACATTCCCTTACAAGTCATGGTAGGCTCAAGCCATGCTATCCGTTGTATGGAGATACAAGTATGTTGTAATATGTGCTTCAATAAAATCCTCAGCCCCAATAAAACAAAAATAAACTTTCTCCATTGCATACGCCACCAAGTGAATCTTCTATTTAAGCAATCAACTTTCCTGCGCGATTCAAGTCCCCCCTTCTCCAACCAGAAAACAATGAACTAAACATAACCTCAGCACAGCACAAACAAAACATGTCTAACAACTCTCCATAGCAACAAGGATTAGATTCTTCTCACACCTCCACTCTATCAAAGAATCTTAGTCAGTGCCCAAGTCTCAATAACGTACCTGACAGATACCCATAGTTCATTTAAAGATACCATACCATACGAAGAACTGTTCGAAACACAACCTCAACCACAGCACAAAACAAAACATGCACAACAACTGTCCAATGTAATAAGCATTAGATTCCTCCAACATGTCTATGCACTATTAAAGAATCTTAGGTTATTGCCTAAATCTAGTAACATACCTAATAGATACTAGTTGTTCAATGATCCATAATACTTCTCATTTTACCATAACCATACCGAGAAACTAAACACATACAAATTGATCAATGATCCATAATGTTTCTCATTTCACACTAACCCGATCAAGAAACAAAAACATAAGCTAATTGATCAATGATCCACAATGTTTCTCATTTATCAACTAACCATACCAGAAGTGACCCATAATGTTTCTCATTTAGCCATAGTTATACCAAGAAACAAAACATATGCTACTTGTTCAATAACACATAATCCTTCTCTTCTCATGTCGCAAGAAACACTAATCGTGGCTCGATCGATGAAGCTTTCTCTATTTAAAATCATAGCTCTACCAAGGATGACCCATAATGTTTCTAATTCAACCATACAATTCCAAGAAACAAAACATACAGCCCATCTTCTCATTTAACACATGCGAATCGTGGAACGATCGATAATGTTTCCTCATTATAATCATAACCATACCAAGGATGATCCAAAATCATTTGTTTCTCATTTAAAATCATAATCATACCAGGGATGATCCATAATCCTTCCCATTTAAGGAAAACTATACCAAGAAACAGAACATATCTTATCATTAAAAAAACATATAGTTCAACTTATCATTTTAACGATAACAGTACCAATAAGCAAAACCATAGAGCTCATCATCCTCTTTACTTAGAAACAAAAACATAAAAGCCAAACAGCTGAACAAGCAGTGCCCAGACCAGAAACGAAACCTTTGCCCACAATCTCTCTCTACCGGTAGGATTTCTGGAACCTGGCTCGGGCGCCACGGCCGCCGAACTTCTTGGGCTCGCAGCGGCGGGGATCGGCGACGAGGAGGGTGCGGTCGTACCTCACGAGAATGTCCTTGATCTCCTTCTTGGCCTGCTCGTCGACGTACTTCTGGTAGTATGCGACCAGGGCCTTGGCGATGCTCTGCCGGATGGCGTAGATCTGGGAGGTGTGTCCGCCGCCGCGGACCCGGATGCGCATGTCCACGCCGGCGAAGCGGTGGCGGCCGAGTAGGAGCACCGGCTCCACGGCCTTGAATCGGAGGATGTCCGGCTGCACCAGCTCGATGGGGCACCCGTTGATCTTGATCAGCCCGCGCCCGCGCTTGCAGTGGGTCACCGCCACCGCCGTCTTCTTCCGCCCGAAGCACTGCACCGACTGGCTCGCCGCCGTCGCCATGGCTGCCGGAGTTGGAGGAGGTGGGTGGGGGACGCGGCTAGGGTTTTGGTTTATATACAAGGATGGGACCATGGGTGCCTGTGCGTCGGGCCCGCATCGGATAGAACCAAACAAAATTAACTGATAGAAAATTCAGCACATTGCTTGAAATAATAATTTTATAATGCAGCTTGCAAATGGATTCACAACCCACTTTCAGGATTTCGTTTAAACTATAAATCTAATTTATGTTCAAAAAAATTAACATGCATAATATTTCACTGTTGATCTATAATAAATGAAATTATACTTGTTAATGAGCTTAATTTGTAAATTTAGTATAAATCTCTCATGCCTTTTATTTTTTAGACCTATCGATTTATGAAACAAATTTACATGAGTAGGAAGTGTGTAATAAGATTAACGGATTTGTAATGTTTTCTAAGCTAGACTATGAATAATATAAAAATTGTGTTAATATCATTCACACTTAAAAAACTAATCTCATAAACATGTTAAAGTAAATTTATAATTAAGATTTATGGGAATAAATGAGATTGTCACTTCAAATAACCCCTCACCTCCACTAGTGGAAAACAACCCTTTTGTTACCGAAATTTTTAGTAACATAAGGTTAAAATTCAGTGACAAAATGATATTTATTACCAAATTTGTCACCAAAAATTTCGTTGATAGAAGCTTTACATTTGATTAAATTTGGTGGCAAAATAATAATAAATTGCCAATAAAATATTTTGTAATGGCAGTCACCAAATATTTGTGGCATAGATTGGTGGTTAATGTTTGTCATTGAACTTAAGTGACAAATGGACAATTTTTAAAAAAGGGCCCTAGCATGCCCATGTGGCATGTTGGGTTGTGGTGGGGAACCTCGAAGGGGCACTATGGCAGCTAGTAGGTGTCCACAACGTGACTACGGAGGCGCGCGGTGGCGAAGGGGTAGCAGCCCTGCGCGAGGGGCCAGGGAGGCTCTTTGTAGTAGAGGGGCCACAACGATGGTTGGATGGTGGTGTGTAGTGGTGGAGTGGGGTAGGCCGCGAGGTAGCACAATGATGGCAGGTGTCGAAGGAATGGCCAGTGGGAGGTGAAGGGGCGGTGGGCCGCGACGCAACATGGTAGCAGTGGATTTTGGACGTATATATACATGTATATATAATATAATTGTGTCATATGCTATTATTAAGGTTTGACCTAAATTAAATTGATCTATTAAAGTTAAGATTAATAAGCCATTAATATTTAAGATAAGTATGGATAAATATGTGTAGATACTATTTTCATAATTTCTTATTTATTATGGGTTAAATTGGAATTATGAAAAATAAGGATAAATATGATTATGATCTCCAATTCACCAGTAGTTTTTCTTTCTGGCATCCCATCATCCAAAAACTGTGATTTTGGATAACCAGTGTTGAATTTGGAAGATCAAAACCTAAAGAAGTCAAGAATCGTTTTGCTTTTATAAATTCAGGTATGCTTTCGTTATCAAATTCTATTTTCTTGATGATTTAATATAAAGAAGAAGAATAAGGTTTTATTGTGATGTTTTTTATCTATATAATTTGGTTCAGTTAAATATATAACAAGTGATATCATAGCATCTTCATATTAGATCATTGAGGATTAATTTAATTTGTGTTTTGATCAAGATTTAGAAAAATATAGATCTCAAAACAAAATCTTATTTTAACTGCCTAGTTCCATATCACATCCAGATCTAATGATTCAATATCAAAAAATAATACTAGTTTGTAAGAGAGAACAAATTCATATGGTCTTCAACCCATTGGGAGTACTATCAAATTCGCCACTAATTATTTTCGTTTTCACAAATGTAGGAAAGGAAAATACAAGAAATTTGTATATGAGATATTTATTCTCAAATTAAGGTCCTTTTTTATAAAATATCAAATGAGAAAAATAAAGTTACAAAGAGAAAAAAAATTATAATTTCAGAGATTTCCAAATAAAGATACTTTTATAACCTTTTTCAGTTTTATGTTATTTATATTTGGGATTATTAAATTCAAATTATGGTTCAGTTATAATTAATATTTAAGAATTTATTAATTATTACAATATATTACCAAAGTAGCCTCTTTTGTAGAAATTTATTTATTTTAAAATATTAAGACGTTTCTAGGTATATGATTTATGTGAATATTAATCGGCCCAAAGGAAGGTTAATATTTGACAGAGTTATATGCATATTTGTGGTAATAAATATGAGATAATTATCAAGATTCCATTTGAATAATAAATTAGTCCAAAGATAGATTTATTATTTGACAAGATTTACTGTTCATATTTGATTACTGCACTAAAAGTACCACTTACAAATTAATAATTTTGTCTAGAGACTAAATATTAATATTGTGCCAGGTATTTTTTGATGGGTTTTATCATTGTTTGAATTATTAATCTTGTTATGTGCATGTCATTTTGTTCTATATTTAGTTAATTAATCTGCTTCTATGATTTCTGCCAACATCAATTCAGTTCTAATGCTTAAAGATAATTTTAAGGATTGAAAAGAGAGCCTGATGATCAATCTCAGTTGCATGGAACTTGACCTTACGATAAAGATTGAACAACCTGCTTCTTTTAAAGACAAAAATTCCATTGAGGGAAAATAGGACATTGAGAAGTGTGAACATTCAAATCGTATAAGTCTTATGATTATAAAGCATGGGATTCCAGAGACCATCAAGGGCGATTTGTCTGGGAAGGTTACTACAACCAATAAGTTTCTTAACGAAATGGCAGAGTGTTTTGTAAAAAACGATAAGGCTGAACAAGTACGCTTTTGTCAAACTTGATTTCAATGAAGTTTAAAAGCAAAACAAGCATAAGAGAATACATCTTAAAGATGTCAAATATTGCTTCAAAAACTAAAAGCACTAAAGTTAGAGCTATATGAGGATTTGCTGGTGCATTTAATTTTAATTTCTCTTTCAGCACAATTTAGTCAATTCAAGGTCAATTACAACTGCCAAAGGGACAAATAAACTCTTAATGAGCCCATTTCTTATTGTGTCTAAGAAGAAGAAAGGTTGAAGTAAGAACAAGCTGAAAGTGCTCACTTGGCTAGTACCTATCAGGATAAAAATTAGAAAATAAAGAGGGCTAAGGAAGCTGGTAATGGTTCTCACAAGCAACAAAAAGAAAGAAAATTAGGCTTCTTACTGTTTCTTTTGTGGTAAACCCGAACATATGAAGAAAAATGCATTAAGTATCATGTTTGGCATGCAAAGAAAGGTCCATTTCTTAAAGATGGTGGCTTTAGTTTCAGTGCTAATACACACTTGGTGGCTAGATTCGGGTGCTACTATTCACGTAAGTATGTCAATGCAAGGTTGCCTAAGTTGCCGAAAGCCAAATGATGCTGAAAGATTTATCTATGTGGGTGATGGCAAATCAGTTGCAGTTGAATCAATAGAAACTTTTAGATTATTATTGAAGACATGATATTATTTGGATTTGAAAGAGACATTTGTAGTACCGTCTTTTAGACGGAATTTGGTTTATATTTCTATGTTGGACAAATTTGGTTACTCCTGTTCATTTAGAAATAATAAGTTTAATCTTTTTCTAAATTTAAATATTGTTGGTACAAGTTTCTTATCTTTTTATGATAATCTATACTTACTTGATACTATTGTATCTTTTAATGAAACTTTGCATGTGGGTTTACGTGGTATGAAAAGAAAATTAATCAATGAAAATTCTACTTTACTCTGGCACAAGCGTTTAGGACACATTTCTAAATAAAGAATTGAACTACTTATGTCAGATGAAATTCTTAAATCTCTTAATTTATTAGATTTTAAAGTTTGTGCTGAGTGCATTAAGGGAAAATAAACAAATATAAGGAGACTAAGTGCCAATAGATCTTCAAGTGTCTTCGAATTAATACATACAGACATTTGTTGGCAATTTTCTAATGGCTTCTTCAAATGATCAACAATATTTTATTACATTTATAGATGATTATTCTCGTTATGGTTACCTTTATCTCATTCATGAGAAGTCCCAAGCATTGAATGTGTTTACGGCATATTAGGCTGAAATTGAGAACCAACTTGAAAAAACTATTAAGGCTATCAGATCTGATCGTGGTGATGAATACTATAGTAGATATGATGGATCAGGTTTACAACGTCCAGAACCATTTGCTAAATTCTTAGAAGAGTACAGAATAGTCCCATAATACACAATGCCAGGTACTCCTAGCATGAATGGTGTTGCTGAGAGACAAAACCGAACGTTAAAAGATATAGTGAGAAGTATGATTGCTCATACTACTTTACCTGATTTACTCTAGGGTGAGGCGCTAAAGACAGTAGTATATCTTCTTAATAGAGTACCAACAAAGGCAACAATTAAGACCCCTTATGAATTGTGAACTGGATTAAGCCTAGTATTAAGCATTTATGCATTTGGGGTTGTCCTGCTGAGGTAAGGCCTTATAGGCTAAATGAAAGGAAACTGGACTCAAGAACAGTTAGCAGCTATTTTGTTGGGTACTCTGAACGGTCTAGAGGGTATAACTTTATGATCCCACAACAAGGTCATTCTTTGAGACAGGAAATACCCAGTTTTTTGAGGATGTTAAGCTTAGAGGGGGAAATGAAGTTAGACATTTTTTCTTTGAAGAAAAATCTGTTTCTCTTCCCATGATTATTCTTGACAATAATTAGGATTATATTCCTGATGTTGTTCAAGAAATAATACCAAAATTACAAGACATTGTCGAGAACCTCCCTAATCACAATCATCAAGTTATACCTAAAAAGCAAACGCAATAGCCTCAAGAGCAAATGTCATTGAGGAGATCCACAAGAGAAAAGAGATGCAATTTTATATGATTATATCATCATTCTCCCAGAAGATCAGGAAAACATTAGAATGGTGGAAGATGATTTAATCAACTTTCATCAAGCCATGAAGAGTTCTAATTCTCAAAAGTGGATTGATGTCATGAACAAAGAGATGAAGTCCATGAAAGTTAATGATGTTTGAGATCTTGTCTCATTGCTTGAGGATGTAAAACTTATTGGTTGTAAATGGATATTTAAAACCAAGAGGGATTCGAAAGGTGATGTAGAAAGATATAAGACTCGTCTTGTTGCGAAGGGCTTTACTCAAAAGGAATGCATCAATTATAATGAGACTTTCTCTCCAGTTTCATTGAAGAACTCATTCAAAATAATTATGGCATTAGCGGCACATTTTGATCTCGAGTTACATCAGATGGATGAGTTACATCATTCAAAGAATATTGTTTGCAAATTAAAGAAATCCATCTATGGACTTAAGCAGGATTATCGTCAATGGTATTACAAATTTCATCAAGCTATTCTCTCGTCTGGTTTTGAGATGAATATTGATTGTATATATCATAGTTCAAGTGCGAGTAAGTATATTTTTTCTGGTTTTTTATGTTGACAATATATTGCTTGCCAATAATGACATATTTTTTTGCACGAAACCAAAATATTTTTATCAAAGAAATTTGAAATGAAAGATCTTAGAAATACGTCTTTTGTATTAGGAATTCAAATACATGAGGATCTCTCTCGATGTATACTCATAGAAAAAGTATTTAAGAGATTTGGCATGCAAGGTTGTAAACCAGGAGTACCCTTGTTTCTAAAAGAGAAAAATGTAGTCTCAATCAATGCTCTAAAAATGATATAGAAGGAAAAGAAATGCAAAAGATTCCCTATGCTTCAACAGTGAGAAGTCTTATGTATACTCAAGTATGTACGCGTCTAGATATTGCATATATTGTTCGAATATTGGGCAAATATTTAAGTATTCCGATATTGGATCATTGGAAGCAACCGAAAGAGTCATACAGTACATCAAAGAATAAAACATTACATGCTTACATATTGGAATTCAGATCAACATGAGATCATTGGGTATTCTTATTTTAATTTTGCTGGATGTGAAGATAGTAGTTGATCCACTTCTGGCTATGTCTACCTACTTGCTGGAGGAGCTATTTCTTAGAGGAGTGCTAAGTAGACACTCGTAGCTTCTTCCACCATAGCAGCTGAATTCATAACTTGTTATGAGGCATCCAATCATGGAATATGGTTACAAAATTTTGTCACAAGGTTGTGCATTGTTGATAATATTAAAAGACCACTTAAGTTAGTTTATGATAATTAGTCTGCAGTATTGTATTAAAATAACAATAGGAGCCCATCTAAATGATAACATATAGAGATCAAGTTCCTTGTTTTGAAAGAAAGAGTTCATAGTGGTAAAGTTTCTATAGAGCATATTGAGACAAACTCCATGGTTGCGGATCCGCTTGCCAAAAGTTTACCGCCTAAGGCCTTTCATGAGTATGTTGCTCATCTGGGTGTTGTATCAGTTGATGATATATTACTTTAATGGGAGTTTGTTTTATTTGTTTTTTTGTGAATTGCAGTATTTGGTTTATGTTTCACTCTATTTTGGTGATCTCATAAAGTTGGACTAGTTGAAAGTAGGCATGTTTAGATCAAATTACATATAATTTTTATGTAACACATCTATACTTGATCTATGTCATTTAATTATGTCGATGTATGCAACCATAGATGGATTTAGTTATAATATATATAACAAAAATCGCATTAATCCTATATTAACATAATTAATGACAAGAATGTTATTTTTGGAATAATAGTGTATGTCATTTTAGAGCTCGTAAGGTTATATGGTGATATATAATTATCTTTGTATATATAGTCCAAGTGGTAGATTGTTGGATTTTAGACGTATATATACATGTATATATAATTGTATCATATGCTATTATTAAGGTTTGGCCTAAATTAAATTGATCTATTAAAGTTAAGATTAATGGGCTATTAATATTGAAGATAAGTATGGAGAAATATGTGTAGATATTTTTTTGTAATTTCTAATTTATGATAGGTTAAATTAGAACTATGAAAAATCAGGATAAATATGATTATAGTCGCAAATTCACATGTAGTTTTTCTTTCTGGCATCCCATCATCCAAAAACTCTAGTTTTGGATAACCAGTGTTGAATTTGGAAGATCAAAACTTAAAGAAGTTAAGAATCGTTTTGCTTTTATAGATTCAGGTACACTTCCATTATCAAATTCTATTTTCTTGATGATTTAATATGAAGAAGAAGAATAAGGTTTTGTTGTGATGTTTTTTTTATCTATATAATTTGGTTAAGTTAAATATACAACATGGTGGGGATTGGGGGTGATGGTTGCTTGGGGCGGTGGCGGTGCCGAGGCGATGAGCAGCCATGACGTGGACGAGCCAAAGGGCAAAGGGGTTGGCCAACTACATGTTACACGTGGCCCGTTGTGCCTGTGAACCCACGCCCATTAAAGGCGCGTGTTCACATTCCCACTAATGGCATAAGCACGCACACCATTAATTTTGTTTTTCAAATTTTAAAATTTGTCACCAAAGTTTCAAAATTTTGTCAACAATTTGGTGACAAATTATGGTGTTGTCGATTTTTAACACCGATACATGGTATCACATCAGAGACAAATTATTTTGATACCAAATTATTCGGTGATAGTTTTATGATAAATTTGTAAGTATGATGAAACCAACATTTTCGTGGCACAAGTTTCGGTGTCGTCGATTTTGACACAAAAAAATTGTGTCAATTTAGTGACAAATCAATTTTTTTACCGAAATATTAGGCGATTGAAAAATTAGGTAACAATTCGATGACAAATTTATACAATCAATGACACTAGTAGTTTAGTGGCAAAATTTTGGTGTCATCAATTTTTCTCACCAAAAAACATGTCAATTCAGTGACAAATCAGTTTATCACCGAAATTTTCGGTGTTGAATTTGTAAAATCGATGACACCAATATTTTAGTGACAAAATTTTGGTTGGGTACCTTTTTGTCACCGAAAAAAGGGGTCAATTCGTTAACAAATATTTAGTGTCCGAATTTTTGGTGACAAAATGGTGATAGATTTTGGTGTGATTTGGTGGCTTTTCGATAACAAATTTGTTTGTCACTGTAATTCAATGACAAAACAATGGCACATTTGTTATGAAATTTTAGTGACAAAAGGCTAATTTTCTACTAGTGCTCTCACATAATGACTATATTAGTATCAGGATTCCCTCCCACATTCTCATATTCCCTCACACCTAAGCTTTCCTGCCACCCCCCCCCCACCTCTCGCATATTGACTAACCACGCCAGCTCTCATTGGAAAATTCTTTGTGCACCACTAAATAGTTCCCACCTTGAGTTGATTGGCCCAAAAAAAATTGCCATGTAAGCGTGATCTAGGTGGTCAAGTAAACGAGCCAATTAAATTCAAGGTGGGAAAAAATGGAGAAATTTTTCGTAGTGCACTTAGCATTACTCTTTTGATCTCTTCGCACCAAAACCCTATCGTTGTGCACCGTTTCCCCAACACTTCCCCCCATATGGATTCTAGAAAATGTTGGTGGCTCCCAAGATTGTTGAACCCTTGATAAAAAAAATTGAAGGGTAAACAAGTTTTGTTTCATTTTTCTTGTTTTTTCTGATATAATATGTTCCTTAAAAGTGGTAAGATGTTTTTTTATCTTGTAGGTTTGTTTGGTAGCGAAGTTGTTCATCGACCAATTTCGGCACTTTTTGTTGCTAATGTTATAAAACCCGTAACTCGAGTCAGAGTTTTACATCAGCAAACCAGTTGGTTCAACTGACAGTTCGAGTTGAGTCAATTTTA
>JAURVB010006486.1:0-35483 GCA_033002965.1 Piper betle | reverse complement strand
CTTCCAAAATTCAACGACCTAACAAAACCTTCCACTCATCAACATCTTTCACTTCGAGAATACAATTCATCATCATCTACTTCATTTTGAACAATTTCTAATTCTTAAACGTCGAGACGAACGATGTCGCCTCATTCAAATATCAAATCAAAGCACTGATGAATTTCCATGATTACAGGAAGAACGATTCACGGATGTGTGGTCTAATTGCAGGAGGAAAATGCAACTTTTTTAAAGCAATGTGCGATGGAATCTAATAATCTAAGCTAAATGCATACAATTTTTATTTATTTTCTATATTTATTGACTTTTATTTTAATAGTTTTTTATTAAAAATTTTGGTTATATTTAATTTTGCATCTTCTTATTATATATTATCAACAGATTTAATACGTATGGTCCTTGTCTAGTTTTGTCATTATATATATTTTATAATATTGACTTCTCCAGTACTTTTTCTCTTCACTTTTTATGAGGTAAATTTTCCATCCGTCGGCTATCATTTTACTCATTCATTTGCTTCATTCGTTCATTCGTATATAATAATCTTAGATAAGAAACATCGAGATTTATACAATGATCATAAAACTTGATTTATACACTACACATTTTGTCTTTCCTCTTCTATTTGTTCCATAAGTTTATTATGTTGTGAACCAAGAATGAAACGATGATAAAAATATGAGATTTAAGAATGGAAGCGGAACCAACAAGAACCTATTTCTTAAAATAAAAGAATTAATCTCTGTACAGTAGGTTGAACCGTTGAAACACAAGCCATGCAAGAACGCAACACACTTAGCAAATGTTTTCACGGTGAAAAAAATAGATTGACAAAATGGAGCTTATTTACATAGTACATTTGATTCAGTAAATGGCATAAAAAAGTAACTTTAGTTTACAGGCCTCTTTGGCAAATGACAACAACATAATGAACCTAAGATGATTTTAGGCTGTTTAGTTTACACTTTGGGCCGGTAATGGTAGGTGGTATCAAACCAACCTAGTTGTGTTAAATAATAGATTGAAGTAAGAACATTAGCTAAGCTACTAAACACCAGCTAAAGAAATTACATGGGATGTGGCTAGCTCTTTGGCCCATGGCTATTAACGGGTTAAATATAAAAATTTTGAGAATTTTTTTTTTAAATTGTGTGATTCCTCAATTTAATATATATTTAATATTTAAGATAAAATTTTGTTTATCGGTGAATGAAAATAAATTATAAATCTTTATTAATGAATAAGCTATTAAAAATAGCCGTTGAACGCATTGCAATTTACCCGTCAGTGTCCTGGGACCAGCGGTAGTAAGAGGTAGAACAAAAGTTCCTTCCACCTCCCACCTGCAAACCTGCAATCGCAATAAACACACCTGAAGGTTTTTTTAATCATGATGTTTTTTTTCACGGTGCTCAAGTTTATTTTTAGCTCTAATTTGGCAGTGCTCGAGACAGCCCGAGTTCGGGCCAGTCAAAGTTCAGAAATCTCCACGGCCTTCCTTGCCACACCTGTAGACTGCCTCTAAATTCAGGATTTTGAATTAATATTTTCTCACAATTTTCTTTTCAAAAAATAAAAGAACTTTTCAAACCTCCTATTGTTGTTCATATAGAGTCCCAGAGATCTCGTCCAGCTAAACCCACTCAAGGCACCTAAATTCCTAAATGGTCTGTAGCTAGGCACGGTATATATTGACAACCCTTATCATATTTAATTAATACGAACTAATCATAGGAAAATGCCAGTAAGAGACAGACTTGCACTTGCACTTGCATCACCTTCCTGTCCGATCCCTCTACCACCTTCCTTCCCCTATCTTCTTACATCCTTTCTTAATTCAATTCTCCTATTGCATGCACTAGTATACTACCAAAACGATATAACCAATGCGGCCTCCACCCATCAACAGTGACCCCTTCTCTCAGTCTCTTCCTCTTGTCTCTTCCACCCCTCGCTAGATCCCCTACCCTTTAATATTATTCGCAAACCCTCCACCACTTTTATCTTGATCTTGGTTGCACCGATATTCTTCTCCATGCAGTCCAACACAGACGAAAGCTCGGTAACGCCGCCACCCCCTCCTCTTAACCATTCATCAGAAGATCATCAATCCAAAGGAGATGATGGTAGCGCGCTGTCGGTAAAGAAGAAGAGGTCGAGAGGGCATGATAAGAGGTACGTGGGAGTGAGACAGCGTCCGTCGGGCAGATGGGTCGCCGAGATCAAGGACTCTGTTCAGAAAGTCCGGCTCTGGCTGGGCACCTTCGACACGGCCGAGGATGCCGCCCGGGCATACGACGAGGCCGCCCGGGCGCTGCGAGGCGCCACTGCCCGCACCAACTTCGAGCCATCGGCTGCGGGAGGCGACAGTGACGGGTTTCTCGACCCGGACTGGGCGGGTAGCGGTGCAGCTCCTTTCTCGTTCGAGGACAGCTGCGAGGCGCCGGGTGGGCTGCTGGGGGCTCTCCGGCAAAAGCTGCAGGACGGTAAGGTGGTGCGCCTGTGGGGCGCCGGCGGGTGCCGTTCCCTCGTAGTTGCACCAGCGACCACGACGGTTATGGCGAAGTCGCAACCTCCGAGTGTTAATGTTGATCAGGAAGTGGTGATAGGGTCAGTGAGGATGAAGGGAAGGGGAGCCATGGCCGGAAACCTGGCCGGAGATTGTGGTGATATGGATGGAGGAGAGAAGGGTGTTTGTGAAGTAGGGGAGGCTGTATGGGGCGATGATTCATCTAATTGGGATCCTCTTGGCTTTGCTGTTTCTAATCTTTGTTGAGGTTGTAATTAGTATCTAATTTTTCAATTGTGGGGAGTGTATGAGTTTTATTTATGGCTAAAATTAGTGTCCAAGTCAGTAAAAATTGTCTTGGTACCTTGTAGACCATTAATAAGAAGAATCAGCCACCTTACATTAAAGCTTTTGAATCAATTCTGGCCCCATAATAATTTATAATCCTTTAATATTTAATTAATTTGAAATTATGATTATAATTATTTATTATTAGAAAACATTGAATTAAAATTCTACCAGGATCAAAATTTTAAAATTCTAATATATTTATAATTATATTATCAAATTAAAGTTTATTACTTAATATATACTCTATTTAGCTTTTAACAAATTATATATATATATAGTTATTTATTATTTAATAAACTTAGAGTATGATTTTAAATTAAAAATATTTTAAAAATAAATTATATTTACTTTTTTTTACTTATTAAAAATAAAATACTTTTAATATGTGTATATAACTATATTTTTTGTTAAAATTAAATAAATATTTATTGTTTTTATATAAAAGCAATATAGTAATAATTTTGAAATTAATTTTGTATTCTTAAAATATATTATTAATAAGTTTTAAATATATCCTACGCGTGTTTGGTTAGTATTTTATAAAGAAACCAGAATGTGCCTAACTTGTATGCTTTAATTATTTGATACACTTTGAATCATTTCGTTCCTTCAAAAACCAGTTTTAACTCCATATGGGCCCCTAAATATTTAGTTATTCTAGGATTTCTTGTATTGTTATTTATAAAAATACTTAGACTATATATACTTTTATCTAAACTAATTTGAAAAAATAATAAATTTAATTTAAGTATCTAGAATCTTATTCAAATTAATATTTTATTTTGATTGAAAAAATTGTCATATTTTCAACTCTATAGGCCCATAAATGCATGCTTTTAATTTAGGGCTTTTATTTATTTATTTATTAGGAAAACCTTAAAGTATTATTCTCTGTATTAGAAATTTCAAGAATTTATAATTTTATTTGAATGTTTAAAATCTCGAATTAAATTGATTTTCTTAGTAACTATTTAATTAGGATTTCTACTTATCTTCAGCATTATATTTTTAGGTGATCGTAATAATTTTATAATGATTGTAAATTTCAAATGGAATTTTTGGTTAAAGTTATTATTTTTTATTTTAAATTTATAAATATTCATATGATTATTAATCTGTGTGGTTAAATTTTACATATTAATTGTATATAATATTAATAAATTCCAAATATAATGAGCAAGACTAAGCCTTTGACTGTGGCTTCTCTAGGACAAGTAGATAATGATAAACGTAATGAAACCTGTTGAACAATCTGTCCACAGATAACACATCTAGTAATCATCCTATTTTATAATTTCGGCATAAGGAGACAAAGTTTTAATTTGTGATTCTCATATGACCTAACGTAGTCTTTTTTATATATGTAATGATTCTACTTTTAATGATGTGAAACTCGTAACCATGGGAAAATACTTACCATGATCAGCTGTTATTAGTCGCTTGTCAGAAAAACAACGTTGAATTTCCTTTCTTTTTTTCTTCCTTAATAACAAACATGTTGGTGTTTCCCTCCTCCATGTTCCCGAGTGGGACATGTTGTATGCCAAAAGTCCCACATCTAAAGTTTTGTGGGTTTGGGAGGAGTCCTCTCCCTATAAATAAGGCTCCTCCCCTTTGGTTCTCGACATCCCAAAATTGTCATCCTTCTTTCTTTGGTAAATTGTTTTCTTTCTCTCCTTTTGTAATATTTCTTTGATTATTGAAATATTATTTTGTAGTGTCCGAGGGCGTAAGCCTCGTTAAATTTCGGTGTTCCTTTTGTTCCTTTTATGTCTATTTAATAGCTATTGTTGGGTATAGTTGTTGTTAATTATTGTGCTATTTAAATTACTTGATAAAATTCTGTCTAGGAGTTGGTTTTTAAGCGGACCGTGTGTCCCACCACACTTTCCTGGGAATTTTATCTTGGGGTAATTTTTAGTACAATAGTTTTCACGCTAGTCATCTAGGTAATAGTTCTCAAAGTGAACTAGTTATCTTTGGTGAAAATTACCCAGTTTTCACAACAATTGGTATCAGAGCAAGGTTTATTTTAGTATGCTCTGTGGTTGCGGCTTACGCTGATCTTCCACATCAGAAAAAATTTCCTTGGGCCAGTTGACATTTTGAGCTCTTGGTTTATTTTAGTATGCTCTGTGGTTGCGGCTTACGCTGATCTTCCACATCAGAAAAAATTTCCTTGGGCTAGTTGGTATTCCGCATTAACAGCTATTAAATAGACTTTGTAGCAGAAATGGCAGACAACCCAAAAGAATCCACATCGAAGGTCACAGCTTCATCTTCAATTTTGGCAAGAACTACTGTGACAAATGCAAGATTTGCAGTGGAGATTTTTGATGGTACCGGTCATTTTGGCATGTGGCAAAGTGAGGTTCTGGATGCCCTTTTTCAACAGGGTCTAGACATTGCCATTGAAGAAGAGAAACCGGATGATGTTGAGGAGAAAGAATGGAAGACAATAAATAGATTGGCATGTGGTACCATTAGAGCGTGTCTTTCTAGAGAGCAGAGGTATGCATTTTCTAAAGAAACTTCTGCAAGTAAATTATGGAAGGCACTGGAGGAGAAATTCTTGAAGAAAAGCAGTCAAAACAAGCTCTATATGAAAAAGAGATTGTTTCGCTTCAATTATGTTCCTGGTACCTCTCTGAATGATCATATTACTAGCTTCAATCAGCTAGTAACTGATCTGGTGAATATGGATGTGACTTTTGAAGATGAAGATTTGGCTCTGATGTTGTTGGGTTCACTTCCTCATGAATTTGAGTTTCTTGAAACTACTCTACTTCATGGGAAGGTTGCTGTGTCTCTCAGTGAAGTAACTGCTGCCTTGTATTCTTATGAATTAAGAAAGAAAGAGAAGCAAGAAAATACAAGTGCAGAAGTAGAAGCTCTTGTTGTGGAGAGAGGCCGGTCGCAGAGCCAGAATAAAGGAAGAAGGGGAAGGTCGAAGTCAAAGTCCAGACCAAGTAAAGATGAATGTGCCTTTTGTCGAGAAAAAGGGCATTGGAAGAAAGACTGTCCCAAGCTGAAAAATAAATGCAAACCTGAGAAGGCAAAGGCTGCTGCAAATGTTGCTGAGTATGATGATGCAGATTCAGACCTTTCAATTGCTGCATCAACTAGCAATTCTAGTTCATGGTTGCTAGATTCTGCTTGTAGCCATCATATGACGCCCAATCGAGAATGGTTCTTTGATTTTAAAGAACTGAAGGGTGGAATTGTCTACACAGCAAATAATTCCCCTCTTGTCACATGTGGAGTTGGTTCAATTCACTTGAGGAATCATGATGGAACAACCAGAATCTTAACTGGTGTTCATTATGTGCCAGATTTGATGAAGAATCTCATCTCTGTCGGAACCTTAGAGTCAAAAGGTTTCGAAGTGAGGGCGAAAGATGGGATAATGAGGATCATCTCTGGTGCACTGGTGATAATGAAGGGGGTTCGAAGAAGAAACAATGTGTATTACTTTATGGGTAGTACAATTGTTGGGGAAGCAGCAGCAGCAACTCCTACTGATGATCAGGAGTCAGAAGCAACCAGGTTATGGCATATGCGCTTGGGGCATGCTGGAGAAAAATCCTTGAAACTATTGATAGATCAAGGATTATTAAAAGGAGCTCGGGCTTGCAAAATAGATTTTTGCGAGCACTGTATCAAAGGGAAGAAAACAAGGGTGAAATTTGGAACAGCAATCCATGATACTGAGGGTATTTTGGATTATGTTCACTCAGATGTGTGGGGGCCTTCCAAGACAACTTCGTTGGGAGGTAAACACTATTATGTTTCCTTTGTTGATGATTTTTCCCGGAGAGTTTGGGTATATACGATGAAGACGAAGGATGAAGTGTTGGGAATTTTCCTGAAATGGAAAAAGATGGTGGAGACTCAAACAGGCAGAAGAGTCAAATGTCTTCGTACAGACAATGGTGGAGAATTCAAAAATGATCCATTTCAAAAGGTCTGTGAAGATGAAGGTATTGTGAGACACTTCACTGTCAGAAATACACCACAACAGAATGGGGTGGCAGAGCGAATGAATCGAACTTTGCTGGAGAAAGTTCGGTGTATGTTGTCCAATGCTGGGTTGGGCAAAGAATTTTGGGCTGAGGCTTTGGTATATGCTTGTCACCTTATTAATCGTTTACCATCTACTGCTATTGGTGGTAAAACTCCATTGGAGAAATGGTCTGGAAAGCCTGCTACAGATTATAATTCCTTACATGTGTTTGGTTCCACTGCATATTACCATGTTAAGGAATCAAAGCTGGATCCAAGAGCAAAGAAGGCAATATTTATGGGGATCACCTCTGGTGTGAAAGGCTATCGTCTTTGGTGTCCAGAAACAAAGAAAGTAATCTTCAGCAGGGATGTTACCTTTGATGAATCTACCATGTTGAGAAAGGTAACTTCTGAAAATATGAAGCAAACAGATGGTACTCCCAAACAGGTGGAGATTGATGGCAACAGAATGGTCCCAGCAGATGCAGAAACTGATGATGACCCTCCTATGGTAGAAGAAGAGTCAAATGAAGAAGAGGTTCAGACCCAAGAACCTCCACATCAACATGAATCAATTGCACAAAGGAAGGGAAAGAGAACCATTAGAAAACCTGCCCGCTATGTTGATATGGTCTCTTCTACAGCACCAATTGCAACTGATGATGTTCCTGCCACTTATAATGAAGCAGTTCAAAGTTCAGAACAAGAAAAGTGGAGGATTGCCATGAAAGAAGAAATGCAGTCCCTTCAAAAGAATCAGACATGGAAACTAGCTAGTCTTCCGAAGGGAAAGAAGGCAATTGGGTGCAAATGGGTATATGCAAAGAAAGATGGATTTCCTGACAAGGATAATGTTCGCTACAAAGCAAGATTGGTGGCTAAAGGCTACGCTCAAAAGGAAGGAGTTGATTATAATGAAGTATTTTCTCCAGTTGTAAAGCATTCCTCCATTAGAATTTTATTGGCTTTGGTGGCACAATTGGATTTGGAACTAGTTCAGATGGATGTAAAAACTGCATTTTTACATGGAGACTTGGAAGAGGAAATCTATATGTCTCAGCCAGATGGATTCAAAGTTGATGGAAAAGAAAAGATGGTGTGCAAATTGGACAAATCGCTATATGGATTGAAGCAATCTCCGAGGCAGTGGTACAAGCGATTTGACAAGTTTATGATAGGGCAGAAGTACTCAAGGAGTCTCCCTATAAATGAGGCTCACTCCACTTTTATGGGTTCTCTATATCCCAAAATTATGCCATCCTGCTTGCTTTGGTGAAATTGTTTTCTTCCTCTCCTTTTGTAATATTTCTTTGATTATTGAAATATTATTTTGTAGTGTCCGAGGGCGAAATAGCCTCGATTAAATTTCAGGTGTTCTTTTTGTTTCTTTTTATGTCTATTTGACAAGCTATTGTTGGGTTATGAGTTGTTGTTAATTATTGTGCTACTTAAGAATTACCGATCCCGTCTACGTCTAGGAGTTGGTTTTAAGCAGACCGTCGTGTGTCCCTTTTACCACTTTGCCGGGAGATTTTATCTTGGGGTGATGTTAGTACATTCGTTTTCACGCTAAGTCATCTGGGTAATCCGTTCTCAAAGTGAACTAGTTATGCTTTGATGAGGAATTACCAGATTTTCTGCAGCAGGACAAACCCGGAAGGCTATGAGCTTTGTTCTGCAGTATTCGGTTGTGCAAACAGACCCATTTTGGTTCATTTATATGTGTAACTTGTTTGGACCATAGATGGAAAACTCGGCCGATTCTACTCGGAATCGGTCGGGTAGCTTAGATAGGAAGCAATCCGATCTGAGTTAGGAGTCGAATCGGGTTTTAAATAAAATGGGCGACAAATCGGCTGATTCACCTCGATTCCGACCGATTCACGACCAATTCACCGTCGATTTGGAATCGGGGTAAATTGGTAAGAATCGGTTTTATGTGTAAATGACAAAAATACCCTAGGTCCGATATTAAAAAAATTATTTACGCATGGGTAAAATTGAAATCAGAAGTTTAAAAACCTAAAATCACCGATCACTATTCACTCCCTCCGCCCGTCAGCGGCCGCTGACCTCGCCCCTCCCTCCGCCACCGAAGCCAACCCGTGTGCAGTCCATTGCCTCCACCCCTCCCTCCGCCGCCACCCCTTGCATCCGCCCGTCAGCCGCCACCCCTTCCTCTGCCATCCCTCCGCCTGTCTGCCGCCACCCCTTCGTCCGCCCATCTGCCGCCGCCCCTTCTCGTCGACTTCGTGTTCTGCCCCTTGCCTCTGCTACTCCCTCTGCCGCCACTCCTTGCCTCTGCCCCTCCCTCCGCCACCACCCCTTGCCTTTGCCCTCCCTCCATTGGTTTGTCGCCTCCCCTTCCCTCCAGCTTCTGTAGAGTTACAATTTTTTTAAAAAAAATTGATATGGAATGATTTTTGCTGTAAATTTTCTGATGTCTATTTGGTGCTTCCTTGGATCAATTGATTAATATATCAATCAAAATTTTGATATGGTATGATTTTTGCTATCAATTTTTTGACATTTGTTTGGTGCTTCCTTGGATCAATTGATTAATATATCAATCAAAATTTTGATATGGTATGATTTTTGCTATCAAATTTCTGACGTCTGTTTGGTGCTTCCTTCGATCAATTGATTAATATATCAATCAAAATTTTGATATGGTATGATTTTTACTGTCAATTTTTGCTATAAATTTTATGACGACTGTGCGGTGCTTCCTTCGATCAATTGATTAATATATCAATCAAAATTTTGATATGGTATGATTTTTGCTATCAATTTTTGTTGTAAATGATCTTGTATATATTCATCACAACATGCGGGTAAAAGAAAAAAAGTTGAGATTGAAGCATAAATATGATGCAGTTAGTGAACATTTAAATTTAGAAGACTCATTAAATAAGTGGGTTGGAGAACGGGACAACCAATCACAATCGGTATGTTTAAATAAAGCTTACATCACATTTATGATTTTGTGTATGAATTTTTTAGAATTGAAGTAAATAGGGTATGATTTTTTTCCTATGTAGGATGATTTATTTGGTACCAATGGTGGCAACAGTGATGGTGAAGATGAAGAGGCCTTTGTAGCAAATCAAAGTGGCAACATATTGAAAACTGCAATTGGATCGTGTTCTACTACGTCAAATGGTTTTTCTTTGCCTCCTCTTCCTAGTGGACTTAATGTTGATATTAGTGTATCTATTGACTCACAACATAATTTATCTTTGCCTCCTGTAACTGAGGGACTTCATATGAGTGGGAATTCTAGACCTCCTTTTACGCAGGGTCTCGTGTTGATGCGGGTGAGAGTTCTACTCTTCCCATTGGTGATAGTGATCCAGACTCCGAAGATGCTTTAGATAATGAATTAGATGATTTAGTAATCACCATGTAAAATTGTGCTAAACCTTGATTTTATGGACTTGTATTAATGACTTGTTATCATTTGATAGAGCACAAATGATGATATATTAAATGTTACACTTATAAAATTGTAGTCTTCTGATGATAAATAGTGAAGATCTTTTGTACTTGTATTAAACTATAAACTTGTGTATTTGTGTTGAGAAATTATGTAATTATGTATTCCATGTATTTATATTATGAGTTGTCAAATTTTTGTACATTACCGATTTGGACCGATCCAGACCGATTCAACTGAACCAATTCCTGACCGATTTAAACTGCTTTGATCCAATTCAGTGACTCCTTCAAAAATTGATTCCGATTCAAATTTCGAGTTTTCCATCTATGGTCTAGAAATATTTTATGGCAAGTCATGTCTAACTTAAGGTTTTTTTATTGATAGAGAACATGTGGTATGTTTCAAGCCTAAATTGTGTAAGAGGTCAAAATGGAGAAAGATATGAATGAATGATTGGGTGTTGAGTGGAAGATCGGAGTCCAAATTTCAGTTTGGATCATCGACTCATCGTTTTGTCATCACCATTCATCGACTTCAGAGGTTTCCTTTTTCTTGTATTAATCATCCAAATTATTGGTGATTGATTTATTTTTTCGTATTTGTGAGTTTGTTCTCCTAGGTTTCTATGATTGTAATTGTTGAATAATCATAGTAAGAGGTTCCCCACCGATTTGGGATTTTTGTAACACCCTATTTTTGGCCCGAAGCCGGACTAAACTGTGATGTTATAATCCAAAAAGCCATTCAATAGATTACTATCATACAAATCTTACAAAAGCAGATCTTAAATCTCAAGGAGGCTTAAAATGGTAACCCGACTCAAATTTTCATACAATGCATGCCAATTATTCTACCATAGAAAGACTCTTATATTTAAGGTTCTTAATACGAGCACTCCGACTTATGGGAGAGGCAATACCTCCGGACATTTAAGAGGGTGACTTTACATAATGCAAATGAACAATCTATGCTACACAGAGGCAACACCCTCAATACTAGCAGAAGGTTGAGATTTTGATAATGCGGATATATGTTTCAGTTCTTACACTTAGTTTTAACAGCCAACACCAGGGTCGCAGTTACCTGTTTTACATACCTGCAACCAAGAATTTAAAACAAAGAGACATTCTTCAAGTGACAAGGCATTATACCCTAGCACCCAGTCGTCATGTGGATCTTTGCGAGGTTTGAACTATAAGCTCCCCCACCTATGTTCCTTTAATTCACACACAATTGCAACCAAATACTTACAGTGTACCTTAAGTGCTCCAACATTAGTTCCAGGACTCTGTGGCTTAAGTAAACCCTACATAAGGTTGTAGTTAATAGCCCAGAGTTAACTACCTTGCATGGAAAGTTAGTCAAACACAATGATATTGAATAGCACTCAAAACATATTAAGTTAAGCAAGGTCTCAATCAACACTTGATCTTATTATACATCATACACTTAAGCCCAGAGAGGAGATCATATTACATTGAATTGCATCACAAAATACATAGCAGTTCATAAGCAAAACATAACCACCAGTACCCCCTTCATGAGCAAACCGATCCTTTTGTCATTGCTAACCATCACTAATAGAAGCTTACCTATATATATATTGAAAAAATGTTTATAATCAAACAAGTTGATTATTGGTTTAAAAGTAACTAATGATAGTATTAAAGCAGGTAGATGGGCACTTAATACCCATGAAAGAAGTCTCAAAGATCAAGTATAGGTCGTAGTCACTCATAGACCGCAAAACATAATCATACATATTGTGTCGTAACCATCAATGGTACCATGTGCAACCCAGACAACTCAACGGAACATACAATGAGCCATAACCATACACATGTATCAGAATCTAGTCAATATTAGTTGTAAAATCCAGGTACGCCCGATTTTCTCATGTTATGTGTTTGGTTTGATCCAAGTAGTACGCATTCTATCTAGTTTGATCAATCCAGTACTACTGAGATCCATTGTGGTCTTCTGGTCTTCGACATTGAGTGTGTCTGTAAAACCCAACCCGTTGGTTCGGTGTATTTGCGACTGATTTGGCTTTAGGTTGACTCGGTTAGCATTTGGCCAATATGGTTCGATCGGGTTGGCGCTAAGTGGGTCCTTGTGTGTTGCTATTGGCTTGGGCATTGGATGCATCTGCCTTTAAGTTTTATCTGGTCGGCCCTAATTGCCATAGTGACGTTATTGTTGTTCCGGGTGTTTAGTTAGCTTAGGGTTGTATGTCGCGTTAGAGTGTTGTCGCAAGCATCCTCAATGTACCCTCTAGCCACTTAGACCTACGTACACTGATCACTTGGGAAGTTTGTTGGTGTTTCCGTCCTCCATGTTCCCGAGTGTGAAAAACCTAACAAGGCGTTATGGCTTGGGCTGCGGTATTGGATTGTGCAAACAAACCCGTTTTGCCCTGTTTATGTGTGTAACCCGTTTAGACATGTTCTGTGATAACTTATGTCTAATTTAAGGGTTCTTGTGGAGAGAGAACATATGGTAGGTTTGGAGCCTAAATTGTGTGAGAGATAAAAAGGGAAAAAGAGGTGAAGGGTTGATTTGGTGTTAAGTGGAAGATTGGAGTCAGGATTTCAGTTTGGATCATTGACTCATCATTTCATCATCGTCATTTACCAACTTTAGAGGTTTCCTTTCTCTTATATTAATTATTTAATTTATTAGTGATTGGTTTGCTGTGCGTTGGGGCTCCCGTTTGTTCTCTTAGGTTCCTATGATTGTAATTGTAAAATAATCATAGTGAATTTGGGCTAGTTGTCACTATGGTTTTTCCTACCGATTTGGGATTTTTTCGCATAAAATTTGGTGTCTCCTTTATTTTCTGTTTTTGTATTTTCTGTGATATGGTTAGTATGATTTTTATTCTATCTTTGTTGTTGCCAATTTCAGGTTTTATTTGTGGTAAATCTCAACAAAATAGTCATATTTTTTGGGAATTGTCATCATATGCCAGAAGAGAAGTTCTAAAAAAAAATTTTATCTAATATATGAAAGAAACATTTGCTTTTCAACAAAAACTAATCTACAATGCTTCTTACAATGGCATCTATGTACATATTATAACCAACTAAAAAGTAGTAAGCTATTTATTTTATCAAATTTACCCTTGTTATCAAGAATTTGAATATTTCCACTATTTTACCATTTCCTTATTCAACAATTATTAGTCAAGAATTTTATAATTTTACATATTTTAATTAAGAAAAAAAATCAAATTCTTTAGCCTGTGAAGAAAGCTAATACTCAATAAGTGCGCGGGAAAAAAAACTAAAGCACTTTTGATGTAAGGGTATTGCCCTATAACTAACTGTATTAGACAAATCTTAAAAGATGAGAGAGGTAAAGGTGTGGAACCCTAACCGGCTCTGCCGCCTCCTTCCCACTCCCCCAAAAGCTTCAGCCATCAGATCTAGCTAGAATCAGCTAGCTGTGGCTAGCCGATTTTTGGCCAACCGCCTTTGTAACATCTTATAATTTAATTTCTTTTATTAGTGGTTATTTAGACAATTTAATAGACATACTTAATATTTTTGACCGAGATAAAATTTTATTTTATTTTTTAAAACATGTTATGGTCTGTGATACATTGAATAAAAATAAAAAATAAGGAGTAAAGGCTATTAAAGGGCAGTTACACTCTATTCTAAAGTAAAATTAGATTAATTAGGTGAATAATTGATTTAATGTGGTGATTGTAAATATTGATTGAATCATATGTATACTTGTTTGTATTTATAGTTTATATTGAATATCATGTATAGTTGTACATGATGAAAATATAGAATTACATGTTGTTATTTACTCTTATCGATGTTTATTCAATTTATTTGTATTTTTCTATTACTATTTACTACGTATGTGAGTAGATAACTAAGTACTGGTTACCTAGTGCTCATCGGTTATCTTTGTATGCTGGTTAGCAAGTTAAGATCTCAAGAGCAAAGAGATAGTTGATCAGCCTTAGAATTATCTTTATTTCTATATTAGTTGCTTTATATTTTAATGTAATAAGGATTATTACATATAAAGACTTCTATTTGGTAGTTGATCAGGTACATTGAAATTAGATATATATTATTATACAAATATAGATTTATTATTGGTATATCATATAAATATTGACAAAGATCAGCTCTATTATATTCTATGTGAACTATTGATACTATTTTTATTTATTTAATTATTTATTATTATATTAACTAATAGTCTGTCCTTGGGACCAATTATGTGTAAAAAAATGCAAGTCAGTACGCCCTCTCCCCTCTACCAACCCCTCCCTTTTTCTAGACTTTTATGACTCTATTTCTCCCTTTCTCCTTTCTTTCTTCCCCCAAATGAGATATTTTGCATTTTTTGTCCCAATTTTTCTCCATGTTTTCTTGTTACGGGTGGGATCTACAATACAAGTTAGTTGAACACAATGACCAACTCTTACTGCTCTTTATTATATCTATGTTTGGAAGTTGTTGGCTTTCTTCCGTAGATTTAGTTTGGGGGCTTTATCCACCTCGCCTGGAATCTTATCTCCTCTTGACGGTGGTTTTTGATCACCAAAGATTGGTGGAGCGTTCTATAGGGAGTGTTGTTGAAGGTTGCTAGAGCGTTGTAATTCTTTCATTTTTCCTCTGCTTGTGGGATGATCTTCTTCTCGACTTGTTTGTATTACTTTTCCAGATTTGTTGGATGATTAGTATATAGATGTTATGGGTTGGATATTTTCATATTTACCTCTTTAGTTTCCTCTACTATGTGAGTTATGTGAGTTGGTATAACTCTTATTTACTTGTTAGTCGTAATGTCTAATGTCTGCACTCTTCTAACAGTTTGTTTACGTAGATGTCGTTATGGTTTTTATTACGAATAGACTTATTTTCCTAAAAAAAATGATGAGAGAGGTAAGCAGTGGACCTTGAAACATTGGGCTTTATTTAAATTCTCTTTGAGGATTATAATATTCTCAAGAAAAAATTTAGGAGAGCTTCACCTCATATATCATATAAATTATACCTCTAATTTGAAAATTTTTTGTATGGCTCTTTCAAAATGAGGTTTATGTAGTAGAGTGCATAAGTAAGAGGTCGATAATATTTTCTCTTTACGACATCCATATGATTTATTTTTAGATTTTTTAAAAATGTACTAGTTTAGTGATATTCTAATATTAATTTTTATTATAATTATCTTAATAATTAAGATGAAAAAATTAAAAATATTAAATTGCTAAAAATTTATAAATGCCTTTATTATTTATTTTATTTATTGATTTATATAAATTTTGAGTAGTGAGACCCACTAAACTAAATTGCTAATGTAAGCTACATAGGTCTTATATATCAGGCTGTATTTCCGTAAATCCATCGTGAAAGCCAAAACACAACTTAGAGCTTTTTTTCAAAGCTACTTGAGCTTTGCATAATGTACATTACCCAATTTCAAGAAACAAGGAAGAAAATGCTGTTTGCCAATGAAGGTGAATCTCATCAGAAGGAAGGAAACTCTATACGGGATGAGCATTTTCCCCTTGGAAATTTTGGGCACTCTACGAGTTTCTTCCCGGAGCTGTCAACACAGATGTAAACTTGATACAATTGGCTGTTTCCTCCTTCATCTACATTGCATTCTATCCATGGTTTATACCCCATTCCTTGTTCTATAACATCTATGATACTATCTAGGCTGTAAAAGCTTCCATCTGGCTCAATACCTGTAATATCAAATAATGCCATAATTGCTGGTTTGCTTAGTCAATTATAGATGTTTATAAATGGAAATGAGAAGCAGCTTAGAATATACCTCCATCTTTGAGAACTTCGAGAAGATTGGTTTGTTTCTTGAAGTTGAGTGCTGCTTCAAAATATTGATGCTGAGTGAGAACCGATTGGGAGCACGTCCCATGCTTGCTCCACTCATGTGCCCAGAACTTAAAACCATCCCCACTCGGACAAGCAAGTGTAGGCCAATTTTGTTCCAATTGGCTGCCTAGATCTTCTACCTGCAATATTGTGTGAAATGAGATCATGCACTCAAGCAAGCAACAAAGTTTAAACTATATTTCTCAAGGTTAACAAATGTAAGCCATGATAGTGGATAAAGATTGAAAAATTCATTTACAAGGGAAAAGAGAGATCGTAATCAAGATCTTAATCTTAAAGCACGCCTAACAATATAATATGTTAGAGTTGTTGTTGGCCAAGCAAACATCTGTGTAGTAGTCTTGTTTACAATCACAATCAGACCCTTTTAGACTGGTATTGCGCAGTTTGTTACAGATTGCATCAAAATGGGTCCCAGGAAGAAACAACCTTAAAGAAAAGTGAGCCTTTAAAAAGTAGAACTTCTTGTTTCCATTAGAAAAATCGGACGTTTATTTGCTGATCAATATTGGAAAACAAGAGTTTTGCACAAAAATACCAGAACTCACCTTTGAGCGTTCAAAGGGGCTATCAGGGTCGCAGTTGGACGGATATGATCCATCGTTGTAGTTAGGCCATAGACCATGGACGCTAAAATCGGCCTCGGGCTTTCCCGACTTTGGATAGCAACAACTCTTCTTGGTGTCACAATATGATCCCGGCCACTACACATTTCATACATACATATGACAAAAATGAATCTTTAATTAGACAATGGGTAGAATCACAGAACTCGAAGGAGGGAACTTACCTGTTGAACAAAGTAGAAGAAGTCGAAATCCTGTGCAGACGACGCAAGCAGAGAAGCAAACTTCAGACACAGGCACAGAACTAAGAGACTAGCATTGGGTTCCATGGCTCCTAACTGTTGCAATAGCCTAGACAATATCAATGAATCTATTATTAGTTGGGTCGGCCCTTCTATCTCCTATTATAGTAGAAACAGAGGAGATCAACAAAAGAGAATCTGAACAGTAGTAGGTGAGAAGAAGTAAACTTTGTAAGGGATGGAACGAATATGGTGGGGATATTCGGGGTACTGTGTATGTGTGTGAACTAATTCATGTCATGTTTAACGCTTAAGGAATTAGGTTCTGATTCAACTGCATATCCAAGGAAGTTTAGTAGATTGGAGTGTTGGATTGGCTCCAAAACCTGCCTCAAAATATGGGGGTTGGTCGGCATATCGTAACCGTTTATGAAGTGGTAGTGAAGAGTTTGAGGCGTACAAGGAATGAGTACTGATATTGTAATGGAGCAAAGGGAAGATTTCCGGCTTTGGTACAAATATGATTAGGATTTCATTGCAGAGGACGCTTGAAGGCACTCCATGTATTACGAGGTACGTATGCTACTTGTTCACGCCAGCTAGTAGTTGCTTGTGGACCGATATCTCCACAGGCGGAACGAAATTTCCGTGTCCCCCATCCAACCATACCAAACTCGTTTTTCTTGATTGAGATTTTACAAAATAAAAAAAACATAAAAAATTATGAAGTTATTTACTGCGGGTAATGTCAAAATCGGTCCGGTGGTTAAGCCACCGAAATCTCCTCCCGAAAGTATATGCTTTACTGAATAAGCATCAAGAAACTGAAAAATAATAGTTTTTAGAAGTGAATAAATGTATGTTTTTGTCTAACATTGACAACAGATCTTTCGAATGCCTGTGTTTACTTATATTGGCTATTCTCATTGAAGTTTTTTTTTGTTTCAGCCTTCCATAGTCACCATATAAGCCCATGTACCTACCTAATTCACGGGCTTTTTTATTGTTTATCTGTCACTTTTATATATATATACACACACGTGTGCGTGCACGCACCTATATATATTATATTAAAGCTGGAGTTTTTTCACCCCGTAGTGTTTCAACCTCCCTTCCCAAGTTGTGACACTAACTATATGGGCCCATACTTACCCGCCGAGTTTAGGATTATTTGTATTGTTTATTATTTATATAACATTGAAGTATCTAAATTAAAATCTTAAATGATTTTTGATAGGTGCCAAATTACTCTTACATCTAGCACCTATTGAGGTATAAGATTTAATATATAAGGGGGGTTGTGTTTATTCATCTGTAACTTGATTGACTAATTTTTTAAATAAATAATTTAGGCTTGTCAATTAGACGGATAGTTATAAATAGTACTAGAGCTAACCTAAGATGATTGGCTAGATTGAAATAGAAACGGGCTAAACCCATTGGCCGAAGAAAAGAATTCTATAGACAAATTCCCCTATCCTGGATGAATTGTGATATTCCTCTAAATGATTCTACATCCATTGTCTATTGGGATAATATCTATCACATTCGTGAGAACTTAACTATAAATCTTCAATTTGGTTAATTTTTTTAAAATTGTGTTGTTAACAATTGATAATTCAATTTAAATAATTACAATCTTTCTCAAATTAAAATTTTGTACTTACAAAGGCTTATATACTTAATTAGTCAAGGCGATAATGTATTTTCAACTCTTTATTTAGTTTCATAAATACATCATATACTAGAGATAACTAATACATTTGTTGTTATCAATCCATACTATGATTACCCAAAAATCCCAAAGCACATGCTCTAAATACAAAATGGCCATAAGCTAACTTTATAATGTTAAGTTAATTCTTCATTAGTTTTGGGAGAGGCTAATGAATTGTATATAGACTTTCGGAAAACCTTACTCCTCAAGTTAGCTTTTTGAGTAAAAAAGCTCGTGAAAATTTTAGGTAGCCCAAATTGAAGTCTCTTAAAACCCTGTTGTAACATGTCACAACATCTATGAAATGAGACAATTTGGGTAATTTGATATGGGATGGGACCCCATGGTAACTCGGCTTAATAGCCTGATTTAGAGTCTCTCAAAATTTCACTGTAACATGTGGGTCAATTACATGTGAGGAGGAGATATTTTGGGTAGTCTCATGTGTGAGAGGGAGAACATTGTTAGGTTAATCTGATATTAGTTCTAGAGAAGGTCAATAAATTGTATGTAGACATTGGGAAAATCTTAGTTCCCAAATTTACTTTTGGAGTAAGAGATGCCTGTGAAGACTTATTGAGTCAATATTAGCCTGTAATATATGACACATGAAATTTACATGACACATAAAATTAATAAAATATGTGTTCATATGAACCTAACTACACCATATATTTATTCTTCGTTGTAAAAGAGTCATGGTATGTTTTTTTAACATAGAATAAAAAACATTATAATATATAAATATTTAAGTCAAACTTGTGTAATATGAGTCGCATAATCTTCCTCATTAGTAAGTGTATAATGTGTCTTATGATGAATAGTGATATTTGGTATACAAGTGGACATAGAGAAAGCAATTCAAGTGTTGATACCCGATGGCATCCATGCTCTCAGAAGTCAGATCACATTGTCATTGGAGTGAATAAGCAAGCCTAAATTGTGAGAAAAACATGTATGCAACTATATATGATTTAAATTTATAATTATAATAACGAGCCAAAGACCCTTGCACATTTGAAACATATTAATAATATATATTAAGAATATACAAAATTAATTTTAAAAAATATTATTATGCTATTTTAAATAAAAACAATGAATTTTTATTTAATTTTAACAAAAAGTATTGTTGTTTACAAATACTGAAAATTAATTTTAATTTTAATAACTAAAAATTTTAATAATTAAATGGAATTCATTTCTTAAAGACTTATAATCACAAAATAATTATACTCTAAATATTTTTTATAATAAATAACAACAAATAAATTAAAATCTGTAAAAATCTATATCAAGTATATATTATTAAGTAAAAAAATTTTAATTTGAGTAACATAATTATAAATATATTAAAATTTATCAATATTTTGAAATTCTTAATTTGGGTAAATAAAAAATAAAAAAGGAAAATCCAGATAACTAATAATAAATATTTTTTAATTATTTGTTTGGCGGACTTCGACCCACAAACAAGGTGGAAAATCCCGGTTAGAAAATCTTGGTTATAATGCTCTAAACAAGATAAAAGCTGGCAATATTTAGTATTGCAAGTACTCTTTCAAATGCCAACAAATATCCTATGATGTCCTATAAAATAAGAAAGCCAACCCAGAGGGATTACCAATCCAAATTTGGATGGCACCTTAATAAGTGGCTTTACCGTCCTAATAATTTTATCTCATGACTTGATCTGGCAATACCTAAGTTATAATTTTCTCAAAACTAGCCAGTTGCTATACAAGGCAGAAACACTTGCTGTTTAACATTCTCAATTTAGGGTTTGACAGCGGAATGGAAGCTCACCTCTCAAAGTTAATTATCCCCACCTATATTTCAACAAACAAACTTCTCTCCCCTCTCAATTTCAACAACAAATTTATAAAACTGCCCAACCAATTCACAATAACTATCTCTCATTCTCCTTCCACCCATTCCCACTTGCAAGCATGCATGCATGCATGGTAGCTTCCACCGATCAGTCTCCCATGGAAGATTTTACGTCGACTCCGGGGAGGCTGTCTCCGCCGCCGGCCATACCACCTCTCCACCACCACCACCGGAAGAGAACGAAGTCGGCGGCCAAGGCGTTCCGTGCCTTCCGCTCTATGTTCCACTCCCTCCCCATCATAGCCCCTAACTGCAAGCTCCCGGCCCTCCCCACAGGCATGCCCGAGAGCCGCCGGAATCTGGCCGGCACCCGGGTGACAGGCACCCTCTTCGGCTACCGCCGCGGCCGGGTGAGCCTCTCGGTGCAGGAGACGCCGCCTAGCCATCCCATGGTGGTGGTGGAGCTGGCCATGCACACATCGGTACTGCAGAAGGAGATGGGCTCCGGCATGGTGAGAATGGCGTTGGAGTGCGAGAGGCGGCCGGAGAAGGAGAGGACGATGGTGTTGGAGGAGCCGCTATGGACCATGTACTGCAATGGGAAGAAGAGCGGGTATGGGGTGAGGAGAGCCCAATGAGGAGGACTTGGCTGTCATGGAGATGCTCAAGATGGTGTCGATGGGGGCCGGGGTGTTGCCGGGGCGGTCGGAGACGGAGGGGCCGGACGGCGAGATTGCTTATATAAGAGCACACTTTGAGAGGGTGGTGGGATCAAGGGACTCCGAGACGCTGTACATGCTTAGCCCTGATGGGAACAATGGCCCGGAGCTTAGCATCTTCTTTGTTCGCCTGTGACAATTCCATTGTAGATCATCTATTCGTATGATCTTGTAGAACTTTTAAGCATTTAGAGACAAGAAGTTGGGAAAGTTGATTAGTTATAATTCGTAATTCTTTTCAAAGTTTATATATATGATGTAGGATTGAAAAGGTTATAATTTTTTAAAATATTTGAAAGAAACATGAATTCTGTATTAGCTTATACTTTAAGGAATATTGTGGTATAACTTCTTCTTCTTCTATTTCGCTTGCTACTTACAATTGTTGGAACAACATGAATCCTCAATAGTTTAATGTGATTATAAATTACAAAATTTTGATAGCCAGGGATGCTAACAGTAATCCAACTCGTTTATCCGGGGGCTTAGAACTGAAATGCAAGAACAATGTCGTAAGGTATATGAATCCAAAAATGTTGGAAAAAAGTTTCAAGACTTTTGTAGTGTAGGAGAATTGAGAGATAAGAATGTGTATCTTGTCTAATTTGCTGCTTTGAGAAAACTCGCATGCCAAAATTAATTAGGAGTGGCTAAATTTAGTGCAAAACAGAAGAAGCGATGCCAGATAGGTTTTGGCCGTGAAGAAGCCAGTAGTCGTTTTGGATATCTGGTGAAAGGTGTTTTTGAGGCCTCATCGACTAGGAAAATAAATGTATGCCTATTATCCTTCCCTATCTATAAAAGGGACACGTCTAAGCACAATTATTCTCATAATCTAGTTAGTAAAATAATACCACATAAGTTTTTTTACGGGAAAGACATACCAATTATGTACATGTTTAACTCTTTTTTAACGATGGGTATGACTGGCCGAGTACTTCCGTATTAAGTGTCTAGTTCGTTCACAATTCTTTTAGATCGTCTTTTCCTTTTTCTTAAACATGTTTTTAATAGCCGTATTTTTTGTTTCTTATATTTGAAATCTGAAAGGTCAATATTGATTGTAAGATCCAATGAATAATTAGAGTATCTTAAGTAATTATGCCCATTTTTTCTTAAAATAATAAAAGTGTCACAAATGTATTTAACGAGTGGGTGATTTGTTTGTAGTTGATTGAGCCTTATAACCAATATGGTTGTAATGAGATTATTACTCTTTGGAATTATTGTAATGCCCAATATATTTTAAATTTCATTTCATTGTTCTTATACTTTTGTACACAATACATTGTAGATGAGTAAAAATATTAAAAATTTAAAATATCCACCAGTTTTTTTACTATATTTTTTAGTTTTTTTTTATTCTATTAACCTTAACCCTAACCCTAAATCCTAAACTCTAAATAATAATTTTTTAATTAAAAAATGCATTCACATACTTTCTCTGTGTAATTTTACTTCAATTTTGCAATATCAATTTTTTTGTGTGTAACAGTAACTATGTTCAATTTAATTTGACTTTTTTTGGTTTTCTTGATTGGCCAAAAAGGCTCTATAGCTTCATTAAATCTAGCCCCAATTAGATTTTTTTTAAAGATAAAAATGATGGAATATTTATAAGTCATGCGCTCATGACTAATAATAAAAATAGAATTTACAGCCTCATCTCAAACCATTTCAGTAAGTACGCCATTTATTATTTTCCTATTACATGGATTAATATTTGCAATTTGTGTGGTCTCAGTTTTATTTAATAAGTTTAAAATTTTAAAATATTTTTTAATAAAATTAAAAAAATTATATTTTTATATATTTATATTATTCTAAAGCTTAATTTTTAACGTTGCATAGCACGTGTTTTTTGACTAGAGTTATATATGGGCCTGATCTGAAGACTCTTTTGGGCTTGCCATGGGCTGCCCTGGCCGAACTCGGCCAAGTTAAAGCCTAATTGACATAACGCCTATTGGTAAATGAATATGTGTGAAGATAATAGTCTTAGATAGATAAGAATATATAACAAGTGCAATGAGATCCATAGAAGCTACATGGGTTTGTAACATGTAAACCTCATAGAATATGATTCACCATTTTAAAATGAACCCAAGGTTTGTAGTAGGGGAGAGCCATCGCTTGAAGGTTAAAGCCTAATGACAATAAAGGTATTTGTAAGCTGTCTTTCAGAAGTGAGTGAGCTTATATCGTATTGTTTATGGTTTTTTTTACCATGCATGCATTTATTATTATTTATTTATATTATTTTATCTTCTCATTCTTATTATTTTATACTTTTTTATGTTTAGCCATCATTTGACGTTAGATCTAGGTTGTTTAGTATTTTTGCATCATAGTGTGCATGATTAGGGTGTTTGTTGATGTGAGCACACACATGGACTATCATGCATGCATTGTTTAGAGTCGTCAGTGGGTATTAGGCGGTTTTGAGCTCGAGCTTACCATAAGATTAATACTTGGAACTTGAATCATAGATCTTTTAAGTTAAGTGATACATTTTTTAAATAACCTTCCTATGATTTTATTTTTGTGATTAATAACTCTCAAAGATGAGATTGTTAAACTTAATTTCTAACTTAGCTCCATTTTAAGTTATTTTGGGGTATATTTATATGATTTCCTAACCAAATCTTTATATTATATTAATTGGAATATGAGTGATAGAGAAAAAGAGAGAAAGAATGTAAATTTTTGACTCATTTTAAGGAGGGTACTCAAGTTAAGGATGTTAAGGACGCTACGTTGCACTTGCATCTGTATCTTGACATTCTGTACACCCGAAGGCATAGATTTATCGGTACTATATGTAATGTCGTGTAATTGGTTATTTATATTTCTTGAGTTCTGAGGTTGTAGATACAAAGGTTGTAGTGAGTGCTTAGGGTGTTCCAAGCTCCAGTTGGAGATAGCCTATTATAAATAGCCTACGAAACATTCTTTGTTGGATCATATTTTTGTTGCATAATGAGCTTACAGGTTCACTTGTCTGTTCTTATAGTTATTTTGTAACCAGAGGCACTCATTGACGTACTTTTGTTGATGCATTTTGGTCGTGGGAGCATTTTGTGTGTTTGGCTTGTTGGCTTTATCTTTATTTCCTATTCTTGTGTTGGAGGAGATTTTGATAGCATGCACCTAGCTAGTTATGTAATTATTTACCCTTATTGACTAGTATTCCTTATTTGTCTTTATTTCTTGCTATTCATTTACTTGATGCATTTGCTCTTGCCATTATACTCTATATGTTATTAGGTTTACATATCATTTGTTTATTTATACATTGATTTCGTATTAGTTGTCGTCTACCATTTGAGACGCCAATAGTGGTGACACCAATTTGTTTCCTACCATCTTAATTGATTAAGTGCATAAATAAACTTGATTATAGCATTTTCAGTTGGTTTTCGAGTGAACCGAATTTCGGGTATTACACGTTATATTTTTGAAATTTCTTTCATTGTCTGTGGGCTTAGGCCACATCTACTCCAACCTCCTTCACCATCAAATATAGTCGTAAGTCAACTTTGATACTATTTATAACATTGTGGTTTTAGAAACCCGGCTCTCATGCACACTAAAAGGCCTAAGTTTTGTAGTTTAACGAGCCAATCTTCACTAATGTGAGTGATCTCACACTAGTTGGATAAATTCTGAGCGTGAACCTTACTTTGTGAGCGCGAGCTTCCTTTTGAGTTCGACATTGAATCTCAACCGATACGAAGTAAAGCCCGCCTAAAGGGTCGTTGTAAACCGAGATGAAGACGTGAAAACTTCTCTTATAAAAAGTAAAAACTCACTAAAGAAAATGAATGAAACTAAGATGGTGAAGACGTGAGATCACCTGGTTGTGATTACTTTTCTTTTTGAGTTGTAAATACAGAGTCCCACTTGGTGGTTAGTAAAACCCACATAAGAAGACGCGGAAAACCTTGATGGTGTAGGGGTTAATGCTCTTCCAATTAAGTTGAACATGGAGACCCAATTGGTACGTAGTAAATTGTACTTAGGAAGTCGAGGAAAGCCCTGATAGTGTAGTAGTGACTAGTTTGTGATCGCTCTTCCGTTTGAGTTATACACGGGTCCCTCTTGGTACGTGCACACTTAAGATGACATGGAAAACTCTGATGGTGAAGGTTTTTTTTGATGGGGAAGAAGTTAGAATCCCAGTGCGTGAGCGCTTTCCTGTTTGGGCTGTACACATAGCCCCACTTTGGGTGTAGTATCTCCCTCTCAAGAAGACGTATAACCCTAACGGTGAAGACGTTCGAACCCCAATTGGCAAATGTTGTTACTTTTGAGTAGTACATAGAGTCCCCTATGGTAAGTAGCATATATATCCTACTAAAGAAGACGTTGTAATACCCTCATTGTGAAGAGAATCCGATCTTTCATCCACTTCATCATAGGAAGAAGAAGAAGCTGCCACTAAGACATCTGTAGAAGCAGACAAGGAAAATACTGTCGAAAAGAAAAGAATAAGTTCAAGCTTGAGTGCCTCATTTTTGGATGGGGTTTCAGTGTAGTAAATAAATTCCTTAGGACTTAAGTTTGTGATGGCTATTTCTTTTGAGTTGGACACACGGTCGCACTTGGTACGACGTCAAAGCCAATTGAGAAGACTCGAGCAAACCTGTTTGTCAACTTGGGTTGTATTGGATGCTACCTTGTTCCTATTTAAGTCGGTTGTATGCGATTAGGAGAACTTGGGTATGAATTTGTTGGGTGTATTTTTAATCATCAACTGCAGCTAACATGAGAATATTATTATAGCTACTCGTTCAAATTACACGACTATAATTTTTTATGTAGACTAAACTACTCTTATCATCGTATAGTCCTTGCAATCCAATGGCTAATATTAAAATAAGTTATGTCAGAGCATAGGCTATTGTGGTTACTAATTATTCTCTAATTTTATAGTGCGACAAACCAGCCTAATTCAAATTAATGGGTTTAAGTAATCCTAATAAATATTATACGTGGAATTAATTTTTGAAAGATATTACAATCTAACAGCCTAATATGGATCTTAAAAATTTTTATCATCGAAATTTCTTTCTTTGACCTAAGGGCCTAGTCCACTTTAGCCCATCGTAAAAAAGTACATTTTAAAGAGTCTTTTATAATATTTTGATGATTGGAATTTTTATAGTTTTTATTCTAATTTAGATTTGAATATTGATGAAACTAAGTGGTACATTCAGAATGGCTTTTGAAAATGTATTTTAGATGTGAAATTTGATTTTAACATGTTACTGAACCAATTTTAATGTATATTTTTAAAAGACATACACGAGTTGTTTATATAAGCTACAACTACTATTTGGGGTGATTTAGTTAGTCCTACCACCCAAAATTCATGTAGATAAATATAAAAATAAACAATTACGGTACTCGGTTTTTCAAATCAGTCAAATGTTTTTAACATCTTCATCTAAGTAATTATAGTAAATTTAATTTGCAAATATTTTCAAATTATATTTTCAAAAAATCTAAAAGTAGGCTCCAAAAAGATAAAAATTTATCAACCTATTTACATATTCTACGTTCTATACATATGACCTCATTATTTGGGACTAAAAAAATTTTCAAATTACAGACACAACACATATAAGTTATGTAAGGTATAATTTACCTTAATTTTTCTCTTTGATGTTGTTTTAGCAATTTTTGTTGTTTGTTCAATTTAATGGATGATTAATGCGAATATTTGATTTGTTAGAATTGTTAAAATTTGGTCTTTTCAATGAGTTTTCACATTGTGGTCCAGCTGATGTGAGTATTGATGAGTTAGCATCTAAATAAAGGAAATTTAATAGAGATGAAAGCGTACAACCACTAGAGGAAATGGACCTTAGATAATCGAAATTTTATCACCAAAAATTATAGTGATAAATTTGATAATTATTTTATCACCAAAATAAGGTGACAAAAAAATTTCTCACCGAACAATCGCCAAATTGTACTAACACCAAAAAAATATCACCATGTTGTCATTAAAATTTTAGTAATTAAATATTTATCATTGAATTGTCACCTACTATTTTGTTAACAAAGAAATTTGTCATGACATTATTTTTCAATGTCAAAAATTAAATACACCCAGAATTTACTACTGAAATGAGGTGTCATCGTATTCACCAATTTGTCAGTGAATTATCGCTGAATATTTTACCGTGTTTTCGGTAACAAATTTTAATTTTATGTAAAAAAATTATATGCTAATGGCGTGCATTCACACCCGCACGTGAAGGGCTGCCATTAATGGGCACAGGCTCTCCCGCCCATTTGGCTGTGTGTTGGGCCCCGCCAAACACGCTGCAAATCATGCCGCATGGCCGCGTGTACCATGCGGCTGCGGCTGGCTGCCCCTTCCGCCAGCCGCTCCGCCCCGCTCGCCGCCGCCGCACCTCAATCTGCCGCCCCGTTGCACCGGCCCGCCCGGCTCCACCACTGCACACCTCCGCCCATTTGCCGCCGCGGCCCTTCCACCAATGCGCGCCTCCGCAACCCCGTCGCCGCTGTGGCCCATTCGCCACCTCTGCCCTCCGCCAACTCGTGCCTTTGTGAGCTCACCACCACTACGGCAGCGCAACTGACGTGGCCTCGCCGCCGCGGCGCGCCCCTCCGGCTCCCTACCGCGGCCCCCTCACGCCACGCGTAGGCACGCCCCACCCACTCGCCATGTAGTGCGTACGTTCGCCCAATTTTTGTAAAAAATTGTCGCTGATTTGTTATTTGGTGCAAACATTAACCACTAATCTACGCCGCCAATATTTGGTGACTATTCATTAATGTTTTGTCACGAAAATTTTTGGTGGCAATTTGATTATGATTTGTAACCAAATTTTACTTTTTGTCATAAAAAATTTTAGTGACAAAATTTTGTTTTTCCCACCGGTAAACCATATAGGTTTATGTAAGTCATTTTTTATTTTTTGGCAAATCTGGCAAATCTTTCTACCTTTGTTTGCTTTCGCTTTTTCTAGATGTTGGATTAATTGATCACTTCATATTCCTCATTTTTTTATTAGATCAAGTGAATGACTATGTATCCCAAAGTTTTAGCTAATGTGGTTATGTATTATTTATAAACTTTTTAGTTAATTTTATGGTTTTTTTGTGAATGTTGAAATGTTCAATTTATACGAGGTGTTTATACACTTAAAAATGTATATTTTTAAAGTTTAGGCTTTAGAGTATATATTATATTATTAATGATGAATATTAATTTTGATATAATATCCTAAATGTGTATCAACCAAGCACACTGCATATCTCTAGCATCAATTCCTCTAGCATAAGAGATGTTGTGTTATTTCAATTCATTGTGCAAGTGCACACATCAATAAATAATAGAATAATGAGTAAGATATTGCTCACACGGAAATATGTTGTTTTGGCTTTAGTATTTAATCATAGTGATTGAAGTAACTATCTAACTATACTAAGGATAAAAATAGAAATCACAAATAAAAAATAGGACAAAGAGTAAAGATCTAAATTATCCCGATAAGAAATTGAGACAAAGGCATAAAATTGGCAACAACAAATATATAATATAATAATATACATTATCCGTGAATCAAATAAATAAGTATTTTCAATCAAATGATAGACTTGGGATAGTTAGCTTCACTTAGTTTGCTTTATAATGTAAAATTATTAGCCTTATTTAATCACTTATGATGTGTGTTTATATCCAGAGAAACAATAGTAAATGTAAAGGTTTTCGTCACGTATTACAATCTATCGTCTTTGTCTCATCCCACATTTACGTGCAAACAAAATAAAATTAGTGCATTACAAATAACTCCTCTACATATGGATATCAATGAAATCAAGTGTATGTCTACGTAAAACTCATAAACTATTTCAATCAATGACATCAATGAATTTTATTTGTTTAACCAAATTTAAATCTCTTGATCATACAAAAGCCAGCTATTATTTTAAAGCATTAGGAATAGGATTGAAATAATCAACACACAACCACACACAAGAAAATAGATAATAATACTTTTACATAACATTTCTACTAAGAACCATTATCATTCCAACATCGTTTTCTTCCTTGCAACTTGAGTTCAGGGCATCTTCTCAACTTTTAGAACCTCTCCCTTCTATAATCAAAACATTGAAGAACTCAAGACTCCAAAATTTAGAAGAAGAAGAAATGAGTGAAGAAGAGATTAGTTCTCTAAGTGAATGAAGATGCATATTTATAACAAGTTTGAGGTAAGTGGCCTCTTGGTAATTCCTTAGCGACTTATTGGCATCTTCCATGTAGTTCATCATTGCAATAGTGTGTAGAGTGCTGTCCAAATAATTATTGTACAAATATGAGTAATGATGCATACTTGTGTGACAAGATGCTGATCCTTTTGATTAACCTTTGGTATTAGTGGAGTAGATAGGATAATCCCTAAAAATCCATCATTAGTCATATACATGTGTCACCATTGAGCTAATGTGTTGGGTAAGAATTGATTTGGGCAATTTTCAAGCAATTTCTTTCTCAACTAATGCACACAAAGATATTCTAATATACTCAATTGCATTAAGTGAGGGTATTCCTCTCATGTTTATCAAGGTGCCTATCTAACGGCTCAAAATTATGGGCTCGATTGATTAGGTAATCTGTCCACTAGTTAGAAACATGTGCAGAATATGCAGGGTTGACAATAATATGGAAATGTTCCCCACTTGAAAGTTTTCAGATGTGGTCCATCTTAGGATTAGTCCAGACCTACACTCACACATGTGTTTGGGCAAATCTTATTTTATAGAAAATATCATAATTAGTGCAAAATATATCAAAATATGTAAGATTTCAATGATTTGTCCATTTTTTTATAAAATTTTTATTTTTCATCCAAATCGGATACAAAAATGGAGCAAGGGCTTCAAAAACATAATCAAAATAACACGAAATAATAATTCTACTTGAGAGCTGTCAACAATCATGGCTTTTAAAGAACTCACCATTTGGCAAATCAACGCCTTAATTTGTGAAAGAGTGAATTGATTTTAGGAAGGGAAGAACTTGTGGTTTCCATCATCTTGCAAGGCCCTTCACCTTTTTGTACCACATGTCTCTCCTTCTAGGATTGTTTGTAAAATTCTGAAATTCTATTAAAGGAAAATTTTACAATAAATAAATAAAAATATTCTCCTCCCAAAATGAGCTCCACAATTTTTATTTAAATTAACTTTTATAAGAGCGCGAGTTGAAAATCCAACTCAGATCGACCTTAACTAGGAAATCCAACTCAGATCGACCTTAACTAGAGACTCATATTCGGAGAGAGTTTTAAGGGAAGCCCAAAGGTTGGCCAGGCTTTATTTATGAAAGGATAGACTAAGGTTATCTAGAGACTGGTTCAAGGGGTGTATGAATTTAATAGGGTTTGGGTGCATTTTTACTTAAATTTTGCTAAGGGGAAGCAAGAATGGGGATGATCTTCTCACCCCTCTTCCCTTTCCTTTCCTTTCCGGTCGACTCTTCTCTTCTCTTCTCCTTCATTCTTTCTCGTTTCCTCCCATCCAACCCTAACTCATCCTTTTTCTTTATTAATTGAGAATTTATTCTACCAGTTGAGTCTTTGCAAGTTATTTTTATAGTTTGAGATTCACGATGACTTAGAAGATAATTAAAAGAAGCATATAATTGGTGACTATTGTGATGTTTTGAACTTATTTTGCTGTTATTATTTTATTTTGTAACTATTTAGTCTAGACGTAAACCCTATATATGTTACAATTTGTGGGCTGGGTGTATATATTTTAATTCATCATTAATTCTCTTAATTTAATACTAAGATTAATTTTACTCAAGCATTTTGTACAAAGTTGTAACTAAATCATATAATGGTTCATATTGATTATGATGTAAACATTAAATGATGTTCCGAGTAGGGTACCCAAAGGCTGGCAGTCACATTGTTCTTTGTTCACGCCGCAACGATTGTTCTTTGTTGCCTTTCTTTGTCGCAACGACGTAGTATTTACTCGACGTCGGACAGCCATTGCAGTGGCATCGCATTTCTTTGGCTCCAACAATATATGGAAAGGAACTAAGGGGTCTGTTTGGTTAGCATTAAAATATTGTAAATGTAAACTAATATCACAAGAAATAAAAATATAATAAATGAAATAACATTAAAATTTTAAAAATTTCCTTTACATTTTTGGATAATCGAAAAATAAGAAAAAATAAAATATTTCTTTCCCTCTATGTCTCCAAAATTCTCCCAATTTTTTATTTTTCACAAGAAAAAGTTACTTTGTGAAATTTTAACGGTGACTTAATTGGATTAAAAATAAAGTTGTTTGAAGCTCTGACTATAAAACCTTTATTACATGTAGGTGTGGAATTATAATTCTGAACATCTTTACAGGAACTTGTTATGTCACTACGAAAGCAAGTAAAGATGCTAGAGAGAAGACTTGTGGATTTAGATTCTGGTCGCAATACAAGGATTTGCAACTGCTGCATGACCATCACCAACTCCCAGACGACAATAGCAACCCAGGGGACGACAACACCGTTCTGCCCCCAACAAAAAGCATATCCACCGCACACACCAACAATCCAGACGTAGACAATAATATTCCCATCCCTGTTGTAAGCACCATTCACACAGACAAGAACGGATGCACTCATGTGGCCGATAACTCTTCCAATATAACAACAAATACGGCCAGGAAAAAGTTAATGACAAGAAAGGAAGTTGCACTAGTGCACCGGATGGTAACAAGATCCAAGGCTACTCGCAAATAAATGATATGATTGCAGAGGTTCTCAAGCCAATAATAAAAAGAAACTGAATCAACTCTTGATACAATTGGCCTTCGAGTAAGCGACGAGCTGCACGCCTCACATCGCGACATGGTGGGTAAATTTTCTTCATCCGGACTTGATAGGTAAGTGGGATTTACATTTTGTTCTAAGCAGATCTTGTCGTGAACCCGGGTATTCCGTGCGCTACCTATGGACGTATACAGGGATACACTCGGTCTTGATGATTCAGGGTTTAGGGCTTACTGTGTCTCCGTGTCATGCAAGTCTGGCTCCTTGTCATATGATATACTTTTCAATCTCGTTTCATGTGCATAGGTCGTGCCAATTTTTGATCAGCAAGGACTTCACATTTGGAAAGGAAGGACTTGCTGCTGCCATCCTTGATGAGTGTTTCCTCGACTCCGAGATCGTCGACGGATATTGTCACTCAATTGTGACACGCCATGAGGATATTTCTTTCGAGTCCAACAACAAGGGCATATATTCGCTTGTCCCCTCCACAAGATCGGTTAAGACCGTGATCTTCTTTGTATGTTTAGTTTCTTAATATTGCATTAACTTTATTCACTGTGATGTTGCTTTGCTGGTTTCATGTACAGTACCATTGTGGCCTGAGAACGGAAGCCATATCCAAAGAGTTAGTCTTGAAATTTGTGAAGGCAGACGTCAGTTGCGTTTTCTTTCCCGTCAGATTGAACAATTACCATTGGGTACTTATCGTAGCGGATGTAAAGAACTATCAATGGCATTTGTACGATTCAATGTACACTCAAGATACATATCACTTCTTCGTGAAGACAGTGAACCGATAGACTCCTGCAATGACATCGGTCACAAAGGCTAACACTTACTTATGGCCCTTCATTGTGCATCAAAATGTGAGTCAACCTGACATGGTAACCTGCGGTGTGTTCGTGTGTAAATGGGTGGAACAGATTGTCCATCAAAAGCCTCAGTTTCCTAGCACTCCGGATGAAATAATGCGTTATAGATATGAGATTGCGTCGGTGGTGATAAGCTGTAGTGATTTCAATAAAATGCTATCATAACTGACCCCGTTGATCGTGATCGGTAATAGAGAGGGTACAGACATGTTATTTATAACTTTTGTTTATGTATATCGTGTGAGTCATAGTTATGATCTAGCTAGGTAATTACCCGCCAGAACACCGTTGAAACTTATATTTTATATCTTGATTTTCATACTTATTAATTTTGCATGTTTATTAATGTCATGATCATCAACTTTGTTCACTGATCTTTTATACACACGTGTGTATATATATATAATAAAATTGACTAGCAAAGGAGCAATTGCTGGAAAATTTCTTCCGGCCGCTCAATCTGGGTAGTTTATATAGGCCAGAATCTGTCATTAAAAATAAAAAATAACACCCCCCTTCCTTGAAAGCAGCAGTCACCTGGCTAACCCTGGCCCTTGGCCCGGCTAATATATATATATAAAAGATTGACTAGCAAGCCCTTGGCCTGGCAATATATATATATATATATATATATATATATATATATATAGATTGACTAGCAAAGGAGCAATTGCTGGAAAATTTCTTCCGGTCGCTCCAATCTGGGTAGTTTATATAGGCCAGAATCTGTCATTAAAAATAAAAATAACACCCCCTTCCTTGAAAGCAGCAGTCACTTGGCTTGGCTAACCCCGGCCCTTGGCCTGGCAACCTCCGGCCCTTGGCCTGGCTAACCCCGGCCCTTGGCCTGGCTAACCCCGGCCCTTGGCCTGGCTAACCCCGGCCCTTGGCCAGGCTACCCCCTGGCCTCCAGCCAAATCTAATTGCTGGTTGGAACCAGTCATCTTCGACTACATTTGACTAGAGGAAGCCTTGGTCTACTGAGAGGGTAGGGGGCGGGGGTGTTTTTTATTTTTTATTCTTTCATAATAGATCTAGGTTGTTCATGTAATCGGACGACTAAGATTGAAGGAGACTGGAAGAAAAAAATTTAAAGTTGCCCTAGCCTAGCCAATCTATTTTGTGTGTGTGGGTCTGTGTGCGTGCGCATGCAAACACGCGCGCGTGTGTAAATATACATTCATGCACGCACGCATATACGCATGCATGTATTATATGTATGTATGTATATATAATGTATACGTAGGGCTACTAATTAAATAAGCCAGCTTATGAGCATTTTGCATTTGGCTTGACTCCACTCGAAACTCGATATTTAAATACTTAAACTCGAACTCGATTTGAGCTCAAATCCTACTGGTCGAGTTTTGACCAAGGCAATATTTGAGTCAACTCGACTTCGTTATAACTTGAACTCGATTCAAAATCGACTCGTATTTCAACTCGAACTCAGCTCGTAGCTCAACTCGTAGTTCAACTTGCTTGACTCGTAGCGACTCGTTGACTCGTAGCTTGACTCGAACTTGAGCTCATAGCTTGACTTGAACTTGACTCATAGCTCTACTCAAACTTAGACTCATAGCTCAACTCAAACTAGACTCAATAATATACTATAATAATATACATAATATCCAAACTTTAGTCATCTATTCCTTTACTGCTTTGCTTCTTATTTTTGAACACCTAAGTGTATGATAATTTCACTAAAGCAACAACAAAATAAGTTATCAGAATATACGACATTATGTGAGTTTATTTTTATTTATTTTATAATGAATCGTAGAATTAGATTGAGGTTGTGTACTGCGTTAGGATGCATTTACTTGGGAGAAACGCATGTTCTATTAGATGATTATTAGGTGTATTGTATGTTATTGGATTTTATTATATTTTATTTTATATTTTTAAAATTTATTTTATTATTATTTATTCAAACGGAAAAAGTTAAATTTTATTTATAAAATTATTTTTTCATGCATATATATATATATATATATATATATATATATATATATAGAATTATATTCCATGCAGTGCACTGGGGCACCGCATTGATCGTGGCCGTCGGATCGCGATCCGACGGTCCACAACGAAAATACCCTCCCCCCGACGGGGAAAATTCCTGCTTCCCGCCCCGCCCAGCCGTTCCCGCGTGCCGTCGGTTCCTGCCCGCCGTTCCCGCCGCTCATCGATTCTATAAAGAGGAGGGCCCGCCACCGACCGGTCCAATCCATCCTCCGCTGCCCCCCACCCCGCCGTCCCCCGTCGTCCCCGCCCCCTGCCCCCCCTCCCCTTTCCCTTCCCTCCCCTCTTCTCACAGAACCCGCCGCCCTTGGCCCGCCGCGGCCATCACGGGCGCACCCTGCCCCGCCGTCCCCCGCCACGGCCCAGGCCCCTGCCCCCCCTTGTCGCCACCCCCACCCCACCGTCCACCATCGTCCTCGCCCCCCCCCCCCCCCCCTTTCCTTCCCTCCCCCGCGCTCACAAAACCCGCCGCCGGCCGCGGGT
>JAURVB010006483.1:0-90522 GCA_033002965.1 Piper betle | reverse complement strand
TTCCCAGAACACCTAAATCACAAATTTTTTGATCATCAATCACCTGCAATCAGAAACATCTAACCCCTCAGATTCAATTCCACCATTCTATTCTCTCCATCCTTTGACCATTATACCATCTTCGAAACATGGTGAATATCACATCCTACAAAGTATCATCCACAGAAAAAATCTATTATCATTTACCTAATCCCAAACGCTAATTACGCAATTTGCATTCTGTTTTTCTTGTTTTTGTTTTTAGCTTATTTTGCAGTGATAATAAAATGCTTCGCTGGATTAATTAATTTTCATCCTCATGCAGTGATTGCCATATGGTAAAGTCTGAATCAAATCGCTTTTCATATCATGTCAGATCACGGCTCCTCCCGGTCCAAAAGCATCTAAAAGAGCATGGACGTATGATTCGCATACTCATCGGAGTCGGAACTGATTGAATCTGCTGCGGCGTAAGATTCGATGATCCCCATTGAATCTCCGTCTCCACCCAAACTACAAGAACCTCTGTTCTTCCCCGACCAATTCGGTTCAGAGAAGCCAAAGATACTCCAATCGGATCTCGAAGGCGCAAGACCTGCAATAAGACCCGAATACCCGCTTGTCTGCGTCGGGCTTCTTCATGAATCATGTCCCTCTTTGCTCCGCCGTCGGGTAGCTATGGCTGCCTTTGCTGACGGCAGCGGCGGCGTTTTTGTTTGTGCTCTTGTTCCCCGGAAGTTACATTGTTTGATTGAAATTGGAATACGGAGTTAGGCTTTTCTGAGTCTTTGATTGGTTGTGAAGAATAGTTCTGGCGTTTCTTTGTTTGTCACTGACAAGTTGGTTGACCAGTATCTTAGTGTGGGGATTTTCGTGATCTAATTCTTTGTTTCCTTATGATTCGTGTATTTCTGTTGTTTCTCGGTTTGTGCATGCTTACTGTTTGATTATTGGCAACTGTGGATTAAATTGTTGCTTATATGAGTGTCATGTGTTGGTTTGCAGAAGCTGGTGAATTTATTACAGTTGTAGATTTTGAACCAGTTTATTGGATAGATTTAAAGTGATGCTCTGTGCATTTGAATTTATGTCGTTGTCGTAGCTGCAAGAATAACAGTGGAAATTCATTCGAAAGAGATCTGGTTTATCAGTGTGAAGCTCGAATTCCGAGGTAGTTCCTTGTCTTTTCATCAAATTCATGTCTGATTGCAAGCGAGAAGCTGAACAGGATGGAAAACTAGGGCTCATGATTGCCTATGTTGATAATCTAAGGAAGGGGAACCTCTAATACTTTCAGTTGTCTTATATGAAGTGAAAATGTTCTCTTTATCCTTTGGGTTCAAAGGATGTGTTGTACTTTTTCCGAAGCATTTTTCCCTTGTAAAGTGGCAACTAAATGCCTTTTATTCCATATCAGCTGTGCAGAAAGAAAGTTTCTTGGGTCCCCTGTCTTATGGTTCTTTTGTGAAGCAAATCATATGTTTGATGTTGCAAGACAGGCCCTTCTATGGGCAAAAGCTGTATTTTTCCGGTTCCTTTAAATGGGATGAAGATGTTGTTAGAGAGATTTTGAGGGCTGTGCCAAGGATCTTCTTTCAGAGCAGCCGTTCCATTGGTCGCCAGAGTTCCTTCCGTAGGCGCTCCGCGCTAAAACAAAGGAACCTTAGGCAGGAAGGTGAAGATTTTGAAAAAGGCATACGCCTTCATGGTCCTGCTGCTTATAGAGATTTAGCTAAAGTTGAGTTAGGATTGAAAAAGCCTTGGAGTTTTATTCATGGGTGGAAGAACAATGTGGTTTTATTCATAACGAGACTACTTGCCAGGAAATGGCTTATGTTTTAGCTAGGGAAATTGCTTGAGGAGGCTTTGGGAATTTCTTCATGGAATGGTCCGAAGAGATAGCCATCTTGTAAACACCAGGACCTTGACATGCATCGTCAAGATCCTTGGAGAAGAAGGTCTTGTCAATGAAGCATTGGCTGCATTTTACAGGATGAAACAATTTCATTGCAAACCTGACGTGCTTTCCTACAATACCATCATTGGTGCACTTTGCCGAGTAGGATATTTCAGAAAAGCGAGGTCTTTATTAGAACAAATGGAACTACCTGGATTTAGTTGTCCACCTGACAAATTTACATACACAATTTTGATTGCTTCTTATTGCAAATATAGCCTTCAAACTGGCTGCCGTAAAGCTATTCGTAGAAGACTGTGGGAAGCCAGCCATTTGTTCCGACATATGCTTTTCGGGGATTTATTCCAGATGTAGTTACATACAATTGCTTAATTGATGGCCTATGCAAGACGTGTCGTGTAGAGAGAGCTCTTGAACTATTTGAAGATATGATTAAGAGGGGTTGCATGCCTAACAAAGTCACTTATAACTCTTTTATTAGGTACTTCAGTGTGGTTAATGAAGTGAATAAGGCTATAGACATGATGTACAGTATGAAATCAAATAATCATGGAACACCTTCCTCAAGTTCTTTTACACCTATTATCCATGCGCTGTGTGAATCAAGAAGGCCGCTTGAAGCTTTAGAATTCCTTGTAGAGATGGTCAATAGAGGACATATCCCTCGAGAATACACCTATAAGTTGGTATCTGATTCTCTAAGCGCAGCTGGCCACACAAATGGTATATCATATGAACTACAACAAAAAATTGAGGATGGAATAGATAGTCGCTCTCGCCTGGTGATGCAATTGAAGCCTATGATGACATTCAACACTATCTGATTAACATATCACTCTCATGGCTTAGTGCAAACAAATCCTTTCATGGTAAAATTATTTTTATTTCTGCTACTCCATTCTTAATGTTAACTAGGATTTAATCTCATTATAGAACTTATTATTGAACAACTGTTATAAATTGCTACATGGTTACATCATCGGTGAGAATGTTATCCTGCCCGATGTATATCCAGCAGATGGTTGACCGAGGTCTGTGCATGTGCAAATTTAACATGATGATATAGTATATATGTTGATGATCATATATCTTGACATACTTAACATTTGGTTGTTTTAGTGAATTTTTATTTCATTTGGCATTTGAGCTTCATTTAAATCCTAAACTAGGCATGTCCACCACTTCACCTGGCCCCTGGGATTGGTCTTTTAAGTTAGCTTCTCTTTTTTGAAGAGAATGAGGTTTGCCAAAATTAGATAAGTGCATCATGACCTATTCTTCTTTTTACCATACTGGCATAGAAGCGTACAAGGTGTAATATGTAGAATGATTATTTGTAAATAAATCTAACACAATTTCGAATTTCAATAAAGTTTGTCATTTGGTTCAGAACCTGATCTGTGAGGGTACTCTGTTCCTTGAAGGCAGTTGCATCAAAATGCCTTGTATGCTTTATTCCATAATTGAATTTGGTAGGAATAATATAAAAGCAATATTTATGAGACACCAATAAAATTTTTTACTCTCCCAGAGATATCTCGTAGCCTTAGATCTCTTTTCTCTGAATCTTGGTTGTGTCAGCTATCATGTATGATAAGCTTACAAGCATCATTTTCGTTAATTAAGAATGGGTTACAAGTTACAACTGTCAAGTACTAACAGTAGATATTACTAATTTACCAGGTGTGTGTGTTCAATTCATCACTAATCATTGAGTAGAATTATGAATGATTCAAGTTATTTTCTTTCTCTTTTTGTTTTCCCCGACTAATGCAAGTTAGCCAACGTTATTAATCCCTTTTTTGTGCATTTTTCCTCTTTTAAGATTATCTTTAACTGATTATACATCCAAAATCTTACGTGTTGATAATGAAGACCTAAACTTTGAAGCACCTAAGGATGACTGTTATGCAATATATTGGTGGCATGCTATACATTTATCTTCAGAAGAAAGCATCAGTCGTTCATGGACATTTACATTTCCACAGGTGCCGCTCCTAACTTTTCCAAGCAAACTACAACTTGTTCTATAGTTGGTCTCTTCATAGGATTATCATTGACACACATGCATGCTACATCCAGCATCTGCATCATCTGCTGTTCATATCCATTTCCTTGCAGTAATTGATCTAAAACTTGGCCTTGTTTGCCCTGTAGCTTCATTTGCTGGACCCAGCTGACCAACTCTCTTGCTTGTTTGGGCTTGAAAATTTCCACAGGCCTTCTTCCAGTTAACAATTCCAACATGACCACACCAAAACTGTACACATCTCCTCTGAGGGTTGCTACCCACGCCTGCCCGTACTCTGGAGGAATGTAACCCAGTGTACCTACCAATTCAGTTGTCACGTGAGTCCTGTGGGGAAGTATTAGTCTTGATAATCCGAAGTCCGCAACATGAGCCTCAAATTCCTCATTAAGTAGAATGTTGCTAGATTTGATATCTCTGTGCACTATGTGAGGCTCACAGATCTGATGCAGGTATAAGAGGCCTCGGCTTGCTCCTCTTGCTATCCTCAGCCTAGTGATCCAATCAAGCTGGGACGCACCATTTGTTTTCTCATGCAGCCAATAGTCCAAGCTTCCGTTCTCCAAGTATGAGTATACAAGCAAGTGAGCACCACCATGCACACAATAAGCTAGCAGCGAGACCACGTTTTTATGGCGAGCATTGGAAAGGGCCTCTACCTCAGCCTTGAATTCCCTTCCCATAAGACCCAGGTCGCCTGTGAGCCTTTTAATTGCTACTTTGGTTCCATTTGGAAGGCTGGCTTTGTAGACCAATCCAAAACCTCCACAACCAATAATGTTTGCCTGATCAAAATCATTTGTTGCCTTCAAAATGTCGAAGATTGTGAGGCCCTTGTAATCTAGGTTACAACATTTAGCAGGACCCAGCAGAACCAAACTGGAATCTACTGGCAATTCAGGATCTGAATTGTGGTTACTGAATGACGAGCCATTTGCATTCATATTACCATTTTCTTCATTGACATTTGGACTGATCCTTCTGTTGGACATAACTGACAAGGCGAGGACTCCAATGACAAAGCTTCCTCCAAAACAAACGCTGAGAATAATGGCAACAATGAGCTTCTTATTTGCAGCTTCTGATTTTGCCTGTATCTGCCTTTGTGAGGTCTCATTGCATGGTTGAAGAAGAATTGCGCCACAAAGGTTTGGGTTTCCTTCAAAGCTGGAAAGTGGAAATGTATTAAACTGACCACCAGATGGAATTAGTCCCTCCAGATTATTATGCGCCACGCTAAAGGAAGCCAGGAAATTCAGGCGCTTGAGCGACTGAGGGATTGTGCCAGAGAGATGGTTCACTGAAAGGTCCAGATTCTCCAAGTTTGTTAGGTTTGACAACTGATCCGGAATTTCACCAGAGAAATTGTTGTGGCTAAGATCAAGGACATGAAGAACATGTAACCGGCCTATCTCTGGTGGTATATTTCCTCTGAGGCTGTTGTTTCTCATGTATATTGCTGGGGGCAGGTCGGAGAGCTGATTGTATAGCAAACTTGATGTCCTGTTGTGGCTCTTGACAAAGACAGGCAGTTGTAGGTTATTCTGTTTTCCCATTGTGGTGGCCTTATTTGGTGAAGTCAAGGTTGGGAGCTGCGTAATTTCCAGGGGCAGTGTTCCAGTGAGAAGATTGCTAGACAAATCCAGGTAGAAGAGTTTGGGGAGGGTTCCCAACCAAGTGGGAATGAGGCCCGTCAGTTGATTAAGTGATAAATCTAAAGTCTGCACTTGAGAAAGACTGACCAGCCATGGGGGTATCCCACCAGTCAGCCCACAGTCTGCCAAGGCCAAAACTGTGACATTTTGGAACCCGCTTTGACCAATGTTGATATTTTCTGGGATAGGCTCTCCCCTGAAATTCTTTGAGAGAAGAATAGCAGTGAGATTTTTGCAGTCCTTCAGAATTTGCAATGCTCTGGACAAGTTTGTTAACTTGTTGTTGGAGAGTGACAAGTAAGAGAGCAACTGCAAATTTGATATGCCTGGTTGGATTTCTCCCTGCAGGTTGTTTGTGGCCAGTCTCAGTGCCACCAGGGACTTGCAAGAGTAGAGACTTGCTGGTAATCTGCCAGTGAAATTATTATTTCCGAGGTCAAGGGTAGCTAATTGGTACAAGTTGGAGAAATTGATGGATGAGATTTCTCCGGTCAAATAATTGTGCCGGAGATTCAGAGAGATGAGATTGGTGCATTCTGAAAGAGAAGTTGGAAGAGACCCATTTAGTTTGTTGTAGTGCATGAGCAACTGCTCCAAGCTGGGTAAGCTCCCGATTGATTCGGGGATTGGCCCACTTAGGTTATTGTTGTTCAGCTCCAAAATTCTTAAGTTCCTGAAATTGGGAATGAAGTCCCCAACAAGCGTGCCTGACATTTCATTGAATGGCAAGGAGATTTGGCGCAAAGAACCCAAAGTATAAATATCCCTAGCAAAAGATCCAGATAACAAGTTGTATCCTGCTTGTAGAATCACAAGATTGACACACTTACCCAGTCCTTTAGGAATTGTTCCTGAGAATTTGTTGCGAGACAAATCCAATGTTCTGAGAAGGCTTGAATTAGCGCAGATGGCATTGGTGGGAATAGAACCTGAGAAACTGTTGTTGCTGACGTTTACTGCTGTCAAGTTAGAAGGTTGTAGAAGTGTGGGGAAGTTGCTGCTGAAAGAGTTGCCGGAGATGTTGAGAATATGCAGTGCTGAATAAATGGGCGGGAATTCACCCGACAGTTTGTTGAAGCTCAAATCCAAAATCTCCAAGTTCTTCAACGAGAGAAAAAGCTCACTATAGATTTCACCGTGGAGCACGTTGTGGGAGAGATTCAGGTGTAAGAGATTGGTGAGATTTCCAATAGATGAAGAAATGGGTCCTGTAAGGCCCTTCTGTGGAAGCCATAGCCTTTCAACTCTCCCACTGGCATCACAGGCTATGCCTTCCCATTGGCAGCAGTTAGAGTTGGGATCCGGAGTCGTGCTCCAATGTAAGGTGGCTGGAGAAGAAAGGCCCAGCCAAAACGAGAGGAGAGAATCACGGTCGGCTTGGGTGCAAGCATGGTAGCAAGAAGCCAAAGCAAGGTGGGTAAGAACAAAGCTCAGGAGGGAGAACCCATGATTGCTTGGAAGCAAGCAGCTCTCCGAGCGGGATGGGAGCCTCTCCAGCATGGTGAATTTACTACCACTCTGCTGCTCCTCTCTGTCAGGTGTTTGGTCTCACTGGAAGGGAAGAATGATGACAGGCATATTATATTTTGTGGACAGAAATGCTACTGTATCGAAGCATGCACCATCAATTGATTAAAAAAGTTAAGAGGAAGGTGGGATCCGGTGCCAAAAGCGTGTACTTTTTGGCAACACTACCAATATAAGTAGGTAAAGCCTATAAAGTCACGCAAAGAAGGGGGTTTTGACTTTCGGCTGCTGTTTATTTGTCAGACTGTCGATAAAATCTTTGGAGCAGTAACGAACTATAGCTAAGTTCTCAATTTTTCTGTTAGATCAGATATTCAGCTGCTGTTAAGTGTTAACTATCATAAAAAGCTATCTACTTGCCAAAAACTCAAAAGTTCGAATTTCTACATCTGAAATTCATAAAAAGTTTTTGCATTCACAGAGGATGGTTTTGGTCACCCAAGGAAATGAAACGAAGTGATGAAGGTGTGGGAACTTTTGTTACTCATATTTTTTACCCATGTTGATTTGATCCATTGAGATCATTGTTTCGTGCCATAATTATCTTCGTTTAGTTGGTTTTTGACTTGGGTTTCTTTTTTCTTCTCCTTATGTCATCATTACTCAAATTTACAACATTTGGTTATTTTTCTTGCTTGTTTGGTTTGAAGTATGTGAACTACTATGAATCAAGTCTGTTCTCCGTGTCTTTTGAGGTCACCGTGGTTGAATCGACTCTCTCTTAATATAATTCTGGCAGAGTCTAGTCCATTACGGCGTTCGGATGTTGCATAATGCGGAAAATGTAAACTGCATGCTGGTATGATACACGTTTATGCTAACTTCCATTGTCGAAATCTGAAAATTCAGAAACCGAGTTGCACCAAAATGAGAAGTTTCTTCTACGAAGCTGTGTTCCAGATTGATAAATTCTCTACTCGTGCGAGACGACGAACATGAGGCCACCAGAGGGGTCGAGAACAATACTGATTCCCTTGGTGACCTTTGAATACAATAAGAAAGGTCGTTAGCTATCTATTTTATATCATATCATGCCGACAACTTGTAGTCTTGTTGAAATAAATATGTTTTCACTCTTAGATCGGATCTTCCCTTAGATGTTTTTCAGTATTTATACTCATCGTTGGCATATATACTTTGTCAACCATTTGTATTGTTATAATAACTATAGACCATAAAATACGGTACACCGGAGAAGAATTGAAGCATCCAACTTATTAAAAACACTTTGTTAACATTTATATAACGATGGCATGGTTGGCTGTGGCCGTCCAATTGTTGTTGATGACTAAGAACCCATTATCAATGGACATCATGTTGCCACACCTTGTAGATGAAATGAAATAATTTAATAGCCGTAATGGTTGTGAATTTTATTGTGGTATTGAATATAATGCAATTCCTGCTCCATTGGGTCATAAAACCATAATGGCGATTGAGATATACATCTTTTGATCCATGGATATTAAAATATATGGAACCAACAAACCACGGTTCACCACGGGCAAGAGCAGTGGAGAATCAACTTCATGGCTATGTTTTCATTTTGAATGGTAAGTGGAGTGAAGGTGCCATTTTTTTTAATATTTTCAGTTGGTGATCATAGAGTTTCCCCCGATGGGGATTAACAGTCTGGTACCACATTCTTTTTTTAAAAAAAATTAATAGTAAAGTTGAATCAAGGAGTAGCCAGACAGTTGAATCGAGTAAAATCTTCATATTGGTTTTTTTTTAAAAAAATTACATTTTCTTTATTTGGGTTTATATCTTAGTTAATTGCTTTAAGTTCAAGACAAATAGTTAGTGAGACCTAATAAATTAGTAGAGAGGCATGAGTGATAGCACCCATTAATTACCAAAATTTCAAAGCTGTCATCAAATATTTTTAATGGGGGTTGATATACCAACAACTGATTGAGTCTTATAGTCATATTAACAGGAAGGCCTTCCAGCTTATTACCAGTTTTAATTAATTTCATATACTATGAATCTCAGGTTGAGTTCCATACAAGTTGGGGTTCGATTCAATTGGTGAATCGAACCCCAACTTGTATTTATTTATTTATTTTTTGGACATCCTTTAATTTGTGCGTGGCCAGTCGGCTGGGAATAATAAGCCATCTCTTTTGCGCAGCTCGAACTTAATGCAATACTTTGGCTGGTTTGTCTCCCGTTTGCTAAGATAAAAGCAGAGAAATGCATAGGTTGAAAAAGAAGGGAGACGAAGAGGGGGCACAAGAAGACGAGATCCGGATAATTTGGGAGAAGAAATCATTTTCATTTCGTAACAAGTTCATGTACAGAATCCTTTCCATTTTTAATGAAACGTAATTTTAAGTGACTGACATAGTAACACGAAAACGCAATTTAGGGAGGCTAATTCTACTACTCCCATAAATAAAAAATACTTCTTCTCTTTAGAAACAATGTGTATATTTTGTCGTCTAGGACAAGTTCTTAAGAACTTGGTTAATTAAGTTGATCTCAGCACACTTATCAGAAAAACCAAATGATATTTATTAGTGAAAACAAGTTGATAATCCTCATCATTTTTGCAGTAATTTTATGAAATTTAAAGTCAATTTTGTGTTATCAAAAGGCCCGGCCTGAAACTTTATGTCGGGTCATCTTTAAAGAAGTGTCTTGCTGGCCCATATAGACAAGGCCCATCAAGCTACCCCGGCATGGCTAATTTGTGTTATTTGGACCCAGCCTAGCCCAGCCCAATAAAAGGCCCATTTTAAAATTTGTTTTTTCCTACATCTTTTCCCAATTAGAAGCGAGTCAGCTCAAAAGGCTGCTCGTCCAAGAAGAAAATGAGAACTAAAAATCACAAGTCTTTTTTTTTGTTTTGAGAGAAATGCTTTTTTTGTAATGTTTAATACGATTGAATAGTTTTTTTTAAATAAAACTATTTTTTGTTTGAAGTCGGATTATTGGCAATTTTCGTTTCTCCGACAATGTAAAGCACGGGCAAACGGTCTATCATGACCGTAATAGTTTTCTCTCGAAGATTTTTGAACAATTTCACATCTCTTTCTCTAGCCACCTGCATGCATCAGAAATGGGAACTCAAAGCCACACCTATTAGTACACTTAAACTACTGTAAAATTTCTGATCTCATATGGGTCGGTAGAGCTGATCTTTCGGCCGGCCGGAAACCAGAAACAAACAGTTGAGCTTAGACCATGCATGAAAATCATTAAGATAAAGATGAGAGATGCCATCAAGCGCATTAAATTGGTACCAATTTAATGCGTCCACGGCAGTTGCACCCACCTCCCATCACCGCGCTTTAACTCCATGGAAGACCCAACGAGAGAAAGAGATGTTTCTGGCATTCTGCATCCAAAAACACTCTATACATTTCACTCGATGACCCGCCATTAGTGGTACACTACTGCTACTCCATTGATTTTTGCACTTGGGTATGCGTCGTCTCCCTTTCTTTCTAATTTCGCTCGTTGCTTTCTTCCGCAGCTATAACTCCAACTTCCCTTTTCTATCCCTCTATAGGAAGAGAGCTCATCGAGGGAGCATGGCAGAGAAGGTGACGGAGATGGAGGAGCCCAGCGGCGGGCGGCGGGCCGAGACGTTCTTGAGGGTGGCGCCGATGGGGCTGTGCTTGGCAGCTCTGGTGTTGATGATCAAGAACGCCGAGAGCACCGAGTATGGGGACGCCTCCTACTCCAACTTCACCGGTTTTAGGCAAGAAACCATATTTTTTTGCACTCACTATACCAATTTGCTTTGCTTGCCTAAAATTCACAAGACATGGGGAGGGGGGTGTTATCGAAACAAGTGAATCCGGGATTTAAATCTACTCTTAACAGATCAGGGAGATCAGTTTTTTGAGTTCATTATTTTTATGTGATTAATAATCTGCCTACAAAATATTACAAGTGAGGGTAAAAAATAAAGAATAAAAGAGATTCATAATAGATTTATAATTTAAATTTATTAATAAATATAATCTTTACAGTAGTAAATTAATAATGAAATACTATTCTTAATGTTAATTTACTTTAACAACATATCTATAACAATGTAAATTATATTTACGGTTTCATTAACTCTCGTAATATTATGAAATTGAATTATTTTTGCAGGTACCTGGTCTACGCAAATGGCATAGGAGCTGCCTACTCTCTACTCTCTGCTTTCTTCACCGCTAGGCCCGGCTCGTGTCCAATGCCTTTTCACCCCATTTGGGCCATCTTCTTGCTTGATCAGGTTTTTTTCTTTTCTCGAAAATATTTCACACTACACAATACTAAAAAATTGTATGTGGTGAGTTTTGCAGGTGTTGACTTATGTGATTTTGGCTGCGGCGGCAGTGTCGACGGAGGTGGTATATCTTGCTAATGAAGGTGATATATCAGTGACATGGAGCCAGGCATGCGAGGGGTTCGCCGGATTTTGTCATAGAGCCACGGCTTCCGTGGTGGTGACATTTGCCGCGGTTGCCTGCTTCATGGCTCTGTCTGTTATCTCATCCTATCGGCTGTTCAGCTCCTACGATCCGCCGGCCGTCTCGCCCTTCGTCCCTGACAAAGGCGGCATTGAAGCAGCATCCTTCATTTGAGCAGCATGTGTGTGTATATATATAAATATATATAAAAAGAGAAGGACTTAGTCCCCTGCGCACAGAGACGGTCAGCCCAGGACGTCTCCACGTCCCAGCTTTACATAAATTAAGGTTCCAAAGGAGATTTTGTTATATTCAAGTAAAATTTAGTAAGGGACAACGTGCATGCATAAAGGTTACCAGCTGTGCAGTCTAAGCTTATCTTTGTTCATGGCCGTGTATATGTCATTTGATCTTCCTATCAAAATTTAAAAATTGAAGTGAGTATGGGAATTGATAGAACATACGAGCTATTCATACATAGGATATGACTTGAATGGATTGATTTAATTAATATTGATTCTAATAAGCACAACAAAAGTACTCTTTTTGATGAAGCAAGTGAAGGATTTATTTCTACTATTGTGCAATCTAACATAAATTGCCTCAATATTGAATTATTGATTGTTAAGTGATGAAAACCTTTAAATTAATTTTTCTCCATGGTTTAATAAAATTAAAATATAGTATTAAATTGCGGAGAAGAGTGAAATAGCAACAAGTAGGATGGTGAAAATAGAATGTTGAATAGTTTTTTAACATTTTTAAGCGTGGAGAAAAATAAAAAATATGCATGCTTATCTTGAGATAATATTATATTCTTTCTCTACGATTCTAGTAACCGTGGAAAAAGGGTAATGATAATTAGTGAAACTCTTCTATATTTTTTTTAAGGTGTAGAGAGACGGGTTTTTTTTTGTAGTGTGGTGAATTTTTTTATCACCTTGTTTGGCACATATAATTATATTATTGGATAGATGAAAGTTTTCACCAAAACATCCAATATTTAATTTTAGGGCTTGGATTAAGAATTACATGTTTTTGATTATGGGCATGGCTAATCAGATCTAAGGGCTTGATAATTACGAGCATGAAGCTTCTGATTATATTACCAATATATGATGCTCTGACGTCTGATGTGTTGGTTGATCAAGGGCATGACTCAATCAAAGCGCTTAATCCCCAAACCCGAACGGTCCTTGACCTGATTTGATGAACTCTTTTGATAGCATATTCATTTGAAGCTTTTTCATCCGCAATACAACTCAAAATTAATTACAGCTACATTAGTTTTCACAATAATATACTGAACAGAGCTTATGATCATGTCAGTTTTATATAGTTTTAGTATTTTAAATATAAATAGTCCCATGAAAATATACATTCATATAACTAAACAGGTTATTATTCTTAAAAAGGTTGATGAATAGTCTCAAGGAAGCACTCCAGATGCAGCATTTAGAGTTACTAGTATCCTACCAAAGCGTTTGTTAAGATGCCCACGATCAAGCATCTTCAACTCCAATTTTATTTGAAAATTGTTCAATAATTTTCTCCAGAACTTTATAATAATCCATTAATAAACACATATATGTATATGTATATATATATACGTATGTACAGGGTGATATATATATACATACGGTAAAAAGAGTAAAGTTACTAAATCGTGCAATGATCACGTGGAAAGTAGATCGTCGCCAAAGAGGTAAAGAAGCCGCTCCACCGCCCAACTGGGCTCACCGGGGGTGGGGCATGGAGGCTCCAAGCTCAACAATGGCGCACGGCAAAGGGGGCAGGTCTTGTGCTCGTCATGGTCCAACCACCCGTCCAAGCATCGCTTGTGGAATACATGGCAACAATTCCTTAACTCCCACACCTTGTCCTTAGCCCTCAAATGGCTTAGGCAAACAGCACATGATGTGCTCCCGGTGCCGTCATCCGGCAAACGGTGACGTAATTCGCCGTATGTGCTCACCAGAAGGCTATCCCTGATCATTTGTGTCGAAAAAGAAGACGACGACGAAGACGGTCGGATTGTGGAGAGGTTGGAAGCTGTGACCGTGAGTCCCGTGTATGATAAGGCCGCGGACCATACCCACCTAAAGACCGTGAGAACAAGTGTGGCCTTGCACAACACATGTGTGACAATTGCACCGGAGTATCCCATCGAGAAACCCATGCTTTCTTTTGCTCTCATTCAATGAATTCACGGGTTAAATTGAAGCTATGGAAATAAGTATATAGCGGACCGTAATTAGAAGTAACAAAGAGTTTAATGCGAGCTGGGGAAAATTTGCGAAATGAGAGAGCTAGCTTGACTGAGGAAGGCGGAGATTTGCAGTAGTCCAGACAGCTGCATTTAAAGGCCAAGAAAGTTGGGTTGATGACAGATGAGTCATGACTCATGACGAGGGATATTTAAAAAGAAGGAAGGTTTGGGCAACCTTTTTTCTTATCCTGTGAAGAGATGGCAATGAGCAAACCAAAAGTAAAGGTTTGCATAAAGAAGAGATACAAGGGAAGAAGAATCGTGCTCAAAAGGAAAAGCTGATTTGAAAGTGGTCATGGATGATATATAGGTAAGGATGCACAAGATTTAAAGTTGAAAAGGAGAAGACGTCTTGAGTGTGATCGATTTATTGCCTTCCTTGCGCCTCTTATCTATCTCAACTTAGAGTGACTATAGTAGGAACGGATTTGAGTCGCCATCTTTCACCGGCCTTATTATACTTTGGCCTCACTAAAGACGTGAAGAGAAAGATTCATGCCAATGCATGATAGAAGCTGTTTGCCAGTTTCCTGTGCATTTAGTTATTGGTCTATGTTCCGTAAAATATTCTGTAGTCGGAAGGAATGAGCTTAAGGGAATAAATTCTACCTCGTCGATAGAGTTGTGTGTAGCTAGATCTTAGGAACCTTATGCCTTATCCCTTGTTATTCTTTCATCGTTCTTTATTTGATGGGTAAGAATAACAACTGCCAAAAATGAAAGAAGCTTATAACGGCAATGGCGGGTAGCATGGAATCATTTATGTAGTGGATATTGGTGTAATTTCAACCTAATTGAATCTCCAAATCCTTGAACCTAAATATCATCCTCATTCCTTAACTAAACAGCAGCTTGATCATGCAGGTAGAACGATGAAATGGAAGTGGGGCTCCCTCATATCTTAAAGCAAACTGTGGCAAGATGTGCATATCTTCTTATCATAATTCTTCCACGTAACTTAGACGTACCGAGTGTAGCAGCTGGGTCATATCATGAATACATCTGTAAAAGTTGCCAACTATAAATTAAGAGCAGATTGAGCATTAGTAACAAGCTTGCCTCAAACATTGGCAGATTGGTTACTCTAAAACATCAAAATTAGGAGAGGGAGACAAAGGAGGGCCCTCTAGAGCGTCATATCCAAGTCATTCCAATTTCCACCAGCCCAACAAGACAAACCGGCCAGCCTTATCAGCATCAGCATCACCATTATCTTTTTGTTAGTAAGACCATTGTCAAGGATGACTTTAATGACGTTTTGCTGACGTATAACCATGTATAATAACTAGGATCACTAAACAAGTTCTATATACAAAGAGCAATCAAATAGAAGAGCAGCTAATTAAAATTCAATATATGCGAAGTCCGTAAGTATACCATAGCCATGTGATGATCAACGACAAAGGTAGAATAAGAAGAGGTGGAGGGGCACTGAGATTTCTCAAAAGTCGTTCATTTCAATAGTCAACAAATTATGCAGATAAGCCACGCATGCATGTGTACAAGTTACAAACACGAGAAGTCTTATCGTCAATACGACTAGAAGTCCCAAAAAATAACTAAATATGTATGAGTGACAGCACTTATTAATTATTGAAAATTTTGAACTGTCATTGGGAATATTTAATGAATAGTAGTTTTTTTATTATGATGGGGTATTAGACCCTCCCGTAAATCAGAACTCTGCAACTAATAATAAAAATAAAACTATTAAACTTTTCCACCTTACACCCATGTATAATAATTAATGATAAAAGAAAAACTATTGAACTTATCCAAATTACACTCATTGAAGGCCCAAGACAAAATATGTGGGTTACGTTCAATTGTGTGGATGGGCTAAGCGGCATGGGTACAGACACGGCATGAGTCCAAGTGATAAAACATGGGCCTGGGGATGAGGCTTTATGATTAAGTGATTCTCGGACCATGAACAAGCTAGCCCATGTCATCCCCGATTATGGGCCCCTCATGCCGCACGAGCTGGTAAACTCGTTTTATGTAATCTTTTGTTGTACTCGGTCAATTGTACCACACTGCAAATCAGTTTAAAAGCTGGCATGGCGTTTGGTCTTGCTGTTTTTATATCTATTTATTGCCAAAATATAAAGCACTAAAAAAAATATTTGATAAAAAATATACAAAATATACCATAGTAGAGTCTGTTTTAAAAAATTGCACAAAACGTTAGAAATATAAAAAAAAGATCTCCTCACTCTTTGACACGAACAAGCTCTGCGCTTATGTTTTGCGCGAAGCAAGAAGCGTACGCCCAAAGATCATAAAGGATGGGGTGGGAAGGAAGGCTTGCCAAAAATAAATTTAACATCTACACCACTTTTTATAATTGTAACAAAACAAAAATTATGAGAAAATTGTCTAAAGATTTTATATAAAAAAATTATTTTTGGTTTATCTCACATCAATTGTGGATAAAATTTGTTATATATATATATAAGAAAATAGGAAAATCTTATTCATTAAACTAGCTATTAACAATTTAATAAAAATAAAATTATTATACAATAATAATTTTGAGGTTATCCAACATGTAAAAGGTTTCAGGGTTGTCCAAAGCGTGAAAAGGAGATTGTGAGATATGTCATATCGGTCTAGACTTATGCATGTAGGCTGATTGGAAAATTTGATTAAGACGAATTTACAACACTTATTGTAAGTCCCTTTTAAAGGTTATCTAACGTGTAAAAGGGAGATTGTTACTAATCTTATATTGGTCTCACTTGTATATAGTGATTGTCTTATCGGTCTAGACTTGTATATAGGCTTATAAAAAATTCTGATTAAGACCGATTTATGACACTTTTCACCTGTCCCTTTTGAAAACCCCTTTAGCCCGACATTGAATCGTAACGAGGTATGCACTACAAAGCATTTAAAAGGCCAATGAAGTTTTTTTAGAGTTAAATGACAATTAATTTGTGAACTAATAAACAATAATTTCATTATATGATATTTTAGAATTATTATTATTATTATTATTATTATTATATAATGACGTGAATGGGAAAAAGGCCAATTAATGTGAAAATTGGGGAATAATATGTGGATGATAATAGGAAATTAGTGATCCAAATCCAAAATATATAGCTGATAAACAGAATTTTGACCGTACCCTATTAAAAGGAAAAAGAATGATAGTAGATCATTCGCATCTTACCGGATTTAATTCCTATATATATTATCCAACCTAGAAATTAAAGAAAGGACTTTAAGTAAAATGATTTTCTATCAAAAATTTAAAACAAATAAAATAAAATAAATTTTTTTGGGTGTATTTTGTAAGATATATATAATGATAAGTGAAAAAGTTTAAATGAGACATTTTCTATCACCAACTCATTTTTGGATCGAGATTCAATTAGACACAAATATTGAGAGTTAGCTAATACTCATATTTGATTTATTTGAATCATCTTCAAAACCGGATCTACTCCTGTATTGGTACGTGGAGATTGGAGATGATCTCAAAAAGCGAATACACGAGACCGTACAGTGAATGCAATATCTATTCATGCACATAGCAGTGGAACGGCGTGAAAGCGTTGTGCTACGTGTTGTACGCTGCAGTTGGCGAGTCGTACGTGTCTTTAGCTGTTGGTGCAGTGAACAGACCTCGTGATCGTCGGCCACTGCATTGGGGCGCCGTGCGCATGTGCCACCGACTCAACCCACTATGTCCAATGTATGGGCAATAATTTGTGCCATACCACATAATTCCCATATACATGGCACAACGAATGTCACCAATCAATAATCACAGGTAAATTCATTCATTCATTCAAGAACCCATCTAGCTGGCCATATGTCACAGGGTCACCCAAGGGGTTAAATTTTTCGCCCCTTTGTTCCCCTGTGCGGCGTGTTTCACTCCCTGGAAACACCAACTACAACCGCACATGCAGCAATTTATTGCTATGCACAACGCCCTCGGACCCCTGTTTGCGAATACTGTACGTACCCAGTTCCGATACTACGCTCAACTACTAGCACGGATAGTACCGATATATAGTTACCGGTGATTGTACCGAACACACATACCGATCACCAAGCCGCAGTGACTACGAGTCCCGGTACCAGTCACCCACTCACCGGCACGACCAGATCTCAGAATCACCGATCTAGTCCTCGGTACCCAAATTCGACGCAACACCACGATATTAAGTGAACTTATCCCAACCTCTATTCCACTAGTATGAATACAGGATATACAAGTAATCCTACTCTAGATTATATGCCGGTCGTGGACATGCAAACCCCACGACTATGCCTCTCGACTCTCATTCGAGAAGACTTCACCCACAACCCTCGGCTCCACCTCATAGCGTTGCCGAACAACTAGTATGTGAACCTTGGCCCTAAAGGCAGACGTCGACGCTCCAGCAGTCTCACCGTGGAGTCCTAGTCTGATGCTCGGCCTAGCGCATCGGCCTAGCTGCAATAACTCCAAGGCGTCCCCTTACCCAACCAAGTTTCTCTCCTCCATCGAGATCACTCACACACTCTTCCCTTGTTGTTCTACTTCCACGCTCTGCCTCTACACAAGGATGACATCTCCTTATATAGACTCCCAGGCTAGTGTGCTGCACGTCATCACCTTGCATCCCCACCGTCAAACTCTTGATCAACGGCTCCAACTTGATGCTGGCACGTCATCTACCCCTTGGAGTTCCATCACCATTGGATCCCTGATCAATGGTTCCAGCTTGATCAGAACACATTATCTAACTCTTGATGTTCCCTTTGGCAATTACCAAAAACTCCCTTGGTACACCTTGGCATGTGATCGAGCCCTCATGGTTCGATCTAGCCAACCCTGGTATCAAACCCATCATTGGCGTGTTCCAGACCCACACCGCACCTAGTACCGGGATCCTGCCCCTGCTAGGACCCATGCGCTTGCTCAACAACCTCAACACCAGTATGGTCCTACCGGTAGTTGGCTCAGTCATGCTCTCGCTTGCGCCGTGGTGCCTACTCGGCACGCACCACCCCATTACCGGTAGACGCAGCTCGCTGCAGCTCGGTAATGCACGGCACTGGCTGCCCGGCATGCTCGGTCACGGTGTTCGGTCACTTGCACCCCTCGCTCCCGCTACTCATGACTCCTACCGGTCACGCTGCTCGGTAGAATTTCCAGGCTAAGCTCGACCTTGCATGCGCCTGGAACCCACCATGCTCGATAGCCAGTAGCGGTATGCTCAGTACTCCTTACCAATCATGAGTGTTACAGCTGCTATCGGTACTGCTCGGTATCTCTCCCGGTATAGCAGATCACCCGATAGACCCCATGCACCCATCGACACTTGACCTGCACACTAACATGGTTAGCATTTGGTAGGTTGTTCTACCACTCGGATAGCACCAGCTACCCAACTTGGACGCGGGATTACTAGGTCCAACCGTCAAACCCTAGCTCTCGGCCGTCCTACGAGCTAAACCCGTAACACCGTTCATCTCTAAATGAGATCATAACCACCAGCTTTCATTTTATTCATACATAGCCAGCACCGCATACTTACCATCAGCGTGCAGAATGGGGATATATATATATATATATGTCACCAAAGGGGAATTAACGCCCCCTCCCTTAATGTGGAAGATAGCCCGGAATTGGATGTTTGTATTAGATGAGCATTGGAAAGGGACGGCAGCCAGCCACCAACGCGTAAGGGCCGGGGAGAGCATGATTCCTGACGTGTTTCCCTAATCTTCTTTCCGCCTTCGTTTCTAAGACTTTTCACTCAATTCTCCTCCCCCACCCCTTCAACCACTCCATCCGTTTCCTCCTCTTTAACCTACTCTCTTGTTTTTGTTCTATAATAAACCGTGTTTGATTAGTCCTGCTCCAGGACATCAGCAGTAAATCCTTGCCCGACATTCTGTATTTCTCTCTTAAATTGCCCGTCAAGTCTTTGCTCCTTTGTTTATTAGATATTGTCTTATTTGTTTATGGGACTTGGACGAAGCAGACCTGGATAGGCATTAATTTCCTGGTCCCTCCCTGTCTCGTCTATGAGAAGACCTTCGAGGTCCGTCGGCTAGCGTGCATCCATTCCTACATAAATTTATTTCTGATACGTGTATATATTTATACGTGTGTGTGTGAAACATGGTGATAAAAGATCAGTGATTTAGTGATCCAGTTTGGTAGGAGGGAGATGGCCACCGCTGTTACCACGGCCACTTCAAAGGAATGCTGCATGTGCGGAGATGTTGGTTTCTGCTCTGATCTCCTCCTCTGCCCAATTTGCGGGTTTCGCCTCCAACATATGTATGTGACTGTTTCCACTCAGCTCTTTCTGTGTCGTAGATTATAATGATTTTTCTGTATCGTAGATTATAATGAGCATGATTGATTGATTCCTGCTAATCTACTACTGTTTCAATCAAGAGTATTGAATCATACCATTGTGAATGAAATATGAAATTCTTTCTTTTTGGATCGGTTTCACCATCAATCCTTTCTGTCGTGATCAATGATTCGAAAAATCTAGTATGCACTCAATCGACGAAGCATTCATTTTAGTGATGAGCTTTATTCAATTTCGGTCCCTTCCGATTTCATAAGGTTATAATTATTATACACTATTTATAGTTCAAGCGTCTTTCGGTCATTTGCCGATTCATTGGACAAATTGCGCGCGCAGATACTGCAGCAGCTCCTACCCCAATGTAGACAGCAAGGAATGGAGGTGCGAGTGGTGCGTGCACGACCAGAAGAAGCGCCGCCTCTCCCACGACCGCAAGCTTAGCAAGGCTGTCGCCGCCGCAGTCGAGGAACAAGGCGGCGGAGACGGTGCGAGCAGCGGCGAGGAGACCAAGACGGCCGTCAGATTCACACGCAAGAGACCCAGATCAGATGGAGTCCGCGACGTCGAGAAGCGGCCGCTGCGCGTTGCCACCTCAAGTGCGGGTACGAAGACGTCCCAGGTGAAGACGAGAGGGTGGAGACGACTGCGCCATTGCAGCTCGGCGTCGACACGGGCCATGGGGCGTCGATACAAGCTGCTTGCCGATGTCCTGTGCTAACTAATATAGATTATAGAGTACTTGCATCACATATCTGTCATCGTCGCGTCGCTCTGGGATTTCCTCTCTCTTTTCTTCCTCTCTCGCTCCCTCTTTCTCCTACGAAATGTGCTGTATGAGAAATGATGAAATTATTTTTGATAAATACTATTTATAGATAGAACCTTATTTCATAATTATTCATGGTTACATTAAGTTAATAAAAGAAGGGTATCGAACGGTTGAATTAGTTGAAGCTTTCGTGTCCAATTAGATAATCACAATAAATAAACATAAAAGCGGTATCGTTAAAACCATCATAAATAAATAAGAACAATCGATCAAGGTATTTATATTATGAAATTTTAAGCCAATTAAATATTTTTAATTTTTCATCTTAATTATTCTTAAAGTAATTGTCATAAAAATTAATTTTAAGATAATTTTTAACTAATAGATTTTTTTATCTAAACATAGGTCATTGATGTCATAAAAAAATATTAAGTAATGTATTTCCGACTTATGCACTCTTAATTTTTTAAACCAATTTAATATTTTAATTTTTCATATTACTTTTTAAAATGATTATAATAAAAATTAATTTTAAGATATTTTGTAACTAATAGATTTTTTTAAATTCTAAAAAGAGGTCATTGATGTCAAAAGAAAAAAATTACGTACTTCTGACTTATAATATATATATATATATATATATATATATATATCATTAATGGGCAAATGTAATTAATTGTTCACTTATATAACGATTATCTCAAGAGTAAAATGGGCCGGAACTAATTAATTGTACATATGGTTGTCATTGCATAAAGGCAGTTCGTCAAATTAGCAGCTTATATAATGTTAAGTGTCGCTGGCTATGAATCTAAATTGAAGAATTGTGAGAGACGTCTGCTGTTATTATCACAAAATGAGTTCATCGCCGAGACACCATTAATGTAAACCCTTTCCCAACCTTGGCAAGTATATATGAGTTTGGCCGAATAACGTTAGGTTGAGTACAGCACAAAATGAGTTCATCGCCGAGACACCATTAATGTAAACCCTTTCCCAACCTTGGCAAGTATATATGAGTTTGGCCGAATAACGTTAGGTTGAGTACAGCAAGTTAACAAACGCGTATACGCTTTCAATAAGTCACTGCTAATATAGTGGTGACCAGCTAACCTTGTTTTCCAAGATTATGAACTGAACCCACCACATAACAATGACATAAATTATGAACAAAGGGCATTTTTTAATAACGCCCAGATAGTTGTTAATTAGCTTTTATTCTGCTTCTTTTTAATTTTTAATTTTTTGTTTTTTTGTACAGAGCAAAGACATTTAAGGGGTCTGGCTGTTTGACGGAGCAAAGACATTTGCTGATAGCGTATATTGATAAGTTTCAAAGTTTTATATTATAAATGTTTAGAATCTCCAACTTCTATACCATATATAGCCAATTCATCTATTAATTTAGGCATATTTAACTCTTAAATTTTGTTTATTAACATAAATATTCTTAATTTAACTTCAGACTTTTTAATCATACCGTTCTTCAATTTTATAGATGATGAATGATATTTAAATTTTTTAATTTTTTCTTCTAATTCCTAACATATTTGATTAATATAAGGCGTTAATATTTATTGAAATGGAACAATCTTATAATGATTTTAAACACACAATGGATCAAAACACAAAAATTAATTCTAAAAATTTTAGCTTTTGCTTTATTACTCATTAATAATGAAGTGTTAGAGTTTTGTAATAGTTTAATTATTAATAATTTTTTATTTTATACGAAGCTAACAAAGATTACAACTTTTTTTCACATTGATTTGTTTTTCTTAGTAAGAATGAGATTTTCGGGGTAATTTTGTCATTTACTGAAAAATAATCATATTTGGTTATGATTCAAACAAAACTTTTAAAAATAGCTATATATGATATAAATTTGAAATTTTAATTATTTTTTGAAGAAAAATTTGACATCTAGCTAGCTATGCGTAATGGTTTTTTTTATTTTTATTTGTTATAATCTAAAGCAAACCCGAGGGCAATTTTGTCATTGTCGAAAAGTTTTTCCATTTTAAAAAGTTAGGCAAATTGTGTCATTCGTGATTTTTTACTAAAGATAAACTTTATAATAATTTAATATCTTAAAATATATACGACTTTAAACATAGATTCTAATTGAATAAGAAGAAATATTATAACATGTTGACTTCTTTTATTAATGTCTTTTTATTTTCATGTCAAGTATATTAAATCTTGTTTGTATATAAATTGATAGTTGTCGGGTTTAAATGTTTGCCCCTCTATTACGGAAGGTATTATTATTATTATTATTTTTATTTATATAAAGTTAAAAATTGAACTTTGAACCCGAGTCCAAGTGGGAAATATTTATATTATTTTTTTATTTTTGTGTATTTTAATTGGTTAAATTTTTTACTTTCAATCAAGACTAGTATTGAATTCCTTTTTTATTAACATGCATGGTTTCCTCACTCTATGGTAATATTAAAAATATTTACCCCTTTCTTAGTAAAAAAACTTAATTTCTGAAACGAGGGCGGAGGGAAAAATTGCATCTATCAGATAAATAAAAAATAAAAATAAAAGAAAGGACTCTCACATTTCCGAGGGTCAAAATATTCCGTTTTTAATTAGTTCCTCCTTCCATTACAACCACTTCAATGAGGTAATTCCATCGACATTGACGAACTCAACATGAAACAACATTACACGCCGGTGACAACTTTTTCCCACAGTGAATATATGCACCAACAAATAGAGCCGGCTCTTCGAAGGACAGATAATATGCTCATGCACGCATGCATGGAAATTAACAGGCAGTTGATTTCTCATCCTTCGCTCTATACGAGTATTGCCTCAACCTCACCTTGCATGCCACCAATGTCGCCCATTGCCTTAGCTTCGTCTTCACCATCTGAGGGGTATCGCCTGTTACGTACCCATCTCAAGTTAAAACTTTTAATAATCAATCAACAGAGAAACAATCTCAATTTCATGATATTACCATACGTACATTGTACATACGTACGTACCCAAGCAAACAACAATGCAACATCAATGCACGCATGCATGAATGAGATAGTAATTAGGAGGTATATATGTAGGCGTACCAGGTGAGCATATCTTCCATGCGGAGTCGCCATGATTTGGGCTTCGGGGGCTTCCCATGGACGAAACGGAGAAACAAGAGCCGATGGAGGAAGTCGACGACTCGGCGCTTGGGGTGGAGACGGCACTTCGATTGATGGCGAAGAAGAAGTCAAGGGCGGGGAGGGTGCCACTCAGCTTCTGCACGTCTTCCTCATTGAACCCGAACCCAAGCTCAATGCTCCCCTTCAACTCATCGAGGTCCTCGTCCGTCAAGCTCCTCCCCTCCAACCCGCCGTGCCCCAGCGCCGTCTTGCTCCTCTTCATCCCCATCATCTGCCGGCGCCGCCTCTCCCATGCCGCGTCCCGCCGCATCTCCGTCATGGAGAGCTGCTTGGACAGCACCTTCCGGTGAGCGAGAGACGGTGCCAGCTCCATCCGGCCGAGCTCGTCTGAGTCGGACTCGGAAGACGACGTGACCGCCGGCGCCATGGCGAACTGCGGCGGGGGCTTGATATCCATGACTTCTGGGTTCTGGCGGACGCTCGCCGTCCGCCGTGGGAAGGGGTGGAGAGAAGGGAGGGGACGATCAGGGAAGGGAGAAGGGCGGCTTTGAGTGTATATATACGTGCATGGGGGTTTGGTTGGGGAGGGGAGCGCTCGGCCAGCCATTGTTAACGGCACACCTGTTTTGCCATGGAAGTAGGCGACCATCTAGGAGCCTAAATTTAGATTGTTGCACTTGCATCTTGCACAACAGAAAAATCTTTACATATTTAATTGTTAGCACCTTGTTAGGATTGTGAGCGTGCAAAGAGGTGTAAAACATATTTGTTGTTATAAATGCAATTATAATCTTGCATTCCTATTTGCGTAACATTTCTGGGTAAACATTTTGATGTCATAAGGACATAATCCTAACAAGATACAAACGATTAAATATGTAAAGATTTTTCACAAACGATTAAATATGTAAAGATTTTTCTGTTGTGGTGCAACAACTATCAAAATTACAAGTATGTGCCGATCTGTTCACAAACAAAAGCAACCCACAGATCACCATCACCAGAAGTCCCTCCATTATTTCTTTATCTAAATATCACAAAGAAACAGATTATTCAAGAATATATACAAGCGCAACGCATCAGATGCACTCCAAATACCTCGAAGGAGTGAGCACAATATAGGTTCCAAACGGAATATACACACTACAACCAGAATTCAATCTCCTTATGGTTAAAAACCAACTTTCAATTGATTATTAGCTAATCACCATTGCCCTGCATAGATTCCTTTGGAAGTAGTTGGTGGGGATTGAAAACCATCCATAAGACGAGAACCAATTATTAAGGAGAGTTCAAGGAGCTTTCTTGTTCCAACAAAAAGAGGTATCTGAACCTAGAATCAAAAGGCACAACGCCAAAGCTACGAGCACCGAGGAGCCTGTTTCTCAAATTCGATGTACAATTGCATATAGCAGATGCTTGTTCTGGGGAAAGGAAACGGCATATCCAGTCAGCAAGCAAAGAATCTTCGACAATTCCCTTAGCATAACTCTGTATAAGCTTAGGCACAAGTAATTTTCCCTTCTTGTTCAGACCAACAGATGCTCGGATGTAGTCTCTAAGTGAGTTCTGGAGTTCCTCTTCAATATTATGTGGTCTGAAGATTTTTACCTGTTAACAACATTACAATAGTTAAAGAGAAAACTTTGCATACACGACAAGAATTTTATGGCAGTAACTTTGTCGTGTATAATTTTCCCTTCAATATATTGCTAATATGATGAGTGTGGGCGAAAGTTATGCAATTAAAAATAGATCTTATTTTGAAAGAGAAACAAAGAGAGTGAGACTTACAGCAGGAGAAGAATATGACCCAGTACTAAGTGCAAAATTTACTAGTGGGGTTGGATTATCTATCCCAAATGCTTTTTGCTCCTCTGATAACTTTAACTTGTGAAGAGAAAGAACCAAAGCCTGCTGAAAAAGACACAAATGTAATAAGGTAAAGATAGCATCCAAGTGAAGAAGTGATTTGGGAGCTCCTAACTTGCAGCATCTGAATACTTGCGACAAGGCGAATAGTATCATATCACGTTTATTGCAAGCAGCAAAAGATTGGGCATTAGAATTAACTATCAGAACCTCTAGAATTTATTGGATGATGTAGTAATAACCTCATTAGCTATAAACAAACTCATACATATCTGTGTATTATTGATTTCAATAAAGATTGCAGGATTATCTAAAGAATATCAAGTCCTTAAAAACATTTTTCATTCAGATACAATTATACGTTTCTTTTAAATAATGTTGGATACAAACTATTCAGCAATCAATGAGACAAACTGGAGAAAAGAAATACACAAACTAGGAAACCCCCAGGTTTAGGAGCGTGTTTCAGCATTATCTTAGTGTTTGACTAAAGCAGAGTATTTATTCTCATGGAAGAATAAACATCCAATAGAGTTTTTGGAAAAGATACTAGACATACAATTTGAGGTCGATGAGCTGGAGGCTTCATCTTTAAAATGGCATATTCTATGTCAGCGGCGCTGAAAAGGATTCCTCCAACAGTGTAAGAAACCTGACCAACATCAAAGTCTGTTTATAATGTCCAAAAGATAACTCATTTACTAACCAGCAAGTAGTTCTTTGCTCATACCTTTTGCATAAGAGAAAATAATTTGATATCGCTTTTTGGAAATCCATATGCCAGATAGGCCTGCCAAAAGTTTACAGATAAGTATCACCACATGCTCAATAGGACAAACTTTCAAAGCGAAATTAGTCGCAAGTCACCCTCAGAATTGAAAGGCACACAAGAAAGAAAACACAATCCACGCATGGAATCACTAGGACATATTTGTGAAAAATTAACCAAATTAAGCCAGGGTGATGCCTTTCAGAAATGCAAATGAAGTTTAAACCAAATTTAACTGCCACTAATATGTGCCATAGAAAGTCAAGGCAAATGAAGGTAAGGGTACACGTATTTTATGCACATAGCTGCAATATCACTAGTATTAATGGCTTGTTCTTATGAAAAGCAAGTTGTTTCAGCTAATGTTGGCTATTTTCCAACTCCACAGGAAATTTAGCAACACCTGCATAGTCGGAGGCTATATTCTTGACAAAATCAATGCCACATATACAAAACAGAAACAAAAAAATGTGGTAAAGATCATAATAAACCATAATGCATCTCAGGAAGTTCATATCTGAGATAGTTGTAAGTGACCAAAACTTGAATGTGAATAACACATAGGTACTCAAAGTATAATGTCCTTACACTAATCATGGTATCTGAAAACTAAACTACATTACCCACATGCATTATCAGCGCATTATATAGATTTATCCAGAATGCCAGCTTTTCATTGAAGGCCATGCCTGTTGGATTTACTTTCCCCAACTTCTCCACAAGAAATCTGCAAGTATGCATTTAAAACAAAAAATTAAAATATGCCAGATCATCTACAAAACATCCTCCAAGTTTCCTTTTCCACTAAATCCCAAATAATTGGGGTCAGGGACACTAATCCTACTCCTCCATTCCACTTGACCGTTTACCATATTGAATATCATATGCCCGCATATCACTTAATATAATTATCAACAGTGCATACACTACATAGTAGCTAAGCTGGTTTAAAATCCAAAGAGAGGTCTTTTCTTTTGTACAAAATCTTTTGCACAAAGAATTACTTTACAGGTCAACGTTCATTGGAAGTTTAAAATTAAGAAAACGAGAATTGAATCTAAAAGGAAAATGTACAGCTTAACCTGAAATGTTTTAGCGCTTGAGCGGCATAATCAAGCTGCATCTTTCCAACAGCCACAGAAGACACTTCCACTGCTGATCTGTAACTACCAACATCATTCCACTTAACTTTCCCATGCATATCAAAAGGGTCAAAACTGTCATCTGCTGCAGAATTTTCAGTATTACGTAATTCAAGGGAGGGGCTTCGATTATGTGACAACCTCCAAGATGAATCTGACAAAGAAGATAGAGAAGAAGAGGACAAGAACCCATGGGGAGACCTAGGGGAGGCACTAACATCTGAAGGGGCTAACTTAGATGACATCTTGGATGAATCTGCTAAACAAATAAAAATGTTTCTCATACACTGCACCATCTGTTCTGACAGTTTGTTTGGTTGTAAAGAAGGGTCCTTCAAATCAAAATTTTTGTTTGATTGCTCCAAAAGATCTGACTGTGGAAGTTGAGTGACAACTTCAGATGCTTGTCCATCTGCCCTCCGCAAGGCTACATTCTGAGTGGAAGGTTCTTTCATTAGCTTTGACAAGTATTTTCAATGTTTGTTAGCTTTACTTAAAACAGTTAAAACTTTTGACAGGTTATTGAATGAAGGTTTAAAGTTTTCCATCAAAATGGAACTTACAGAGTCGCTCAGTGTGGGGCAGCCTGGTGTTGACGACGATGAAGGAATTTCACTCTTGAAATAATATTCAATAAGGCGCTGCTCGTTTTTCTCCTGGCTAATCAGAAATTGCAATTTTACTAGTTCTTCTTCAAGCTTGAGGCATAGATTGTCCAGAGAAGCAATGCTTTCCAATAGGTCCTTAGCCTGAAAATTTTTCAACTCAATGAAGGCAATCAAATTTTAAATTGAAAATATTAGACAGCATCAGTGGTGCACTGCATTCACCAAAATTCAGATAACCTTATCTGGGATCCCAGTGATAAAATCAGAAACAGGGGGAGCAGTAATTTCAATAGCATTTGCATATGCAAGACGCACTTGAATCTGTTCTTCTAACTGCCTTTCCATCTTTTTTATCTGCGTAAGTCCATAGTACTTATTTGTCAAAATATGCAATAAATAATTAAATTTAAGGTAACCAATCTGTTCAATTTTCTTGCTGTTTACGTTCTTCAATAGGCACCTGATGTGCAAATGAAAATCAGAGAAATTGTTTACTGTGAAAAATAAGCAGTATGATAAAAACAAGAAATAATGGATAAGCTGAACCGTAACAATGCACGGAGGCAAGAATCTCCAACATGTTGACCCAATTCATTGAAACAAAAAAGAAAAGAAGGGATACACGGTTTGCTTACATCATTTTCAAGCTGAGACTTGTAATGCGACATTTTTCTTTTACCCATTCTATCTTCAGATTGGCTGCTCCTCTGAATATCCTAAGAAGTAAAAGGATGGTAACACGTACTAAAGTAAGTGAAAACAGGGAATGTTATATATCAGTCATACCAGTTGATTATTGTCAAAATCCAACACTTGAAATCCATATATCGTGATCTATCTAATGGTATGTATTCATATCTTATTCATTTGGTCCAACATTTGTGGGCATTGCTTAGCGATCCAAGCAGTCATTAAATTATTCTCATTCTTAATTGCTTGAGCTTTAAGGCGGAGTGGTTTTGTTATTGCTGCTATACCATGTCAAAAAGTGACTAGATAGTTCTGCCTAAGCTTAAGATGTCATGAAAGCATTTAATATTTATTTTAACATTGATAAATGATGCAAAGCACGAAATGTACAATCCAAATTAGTTGCTGCATATATTCAGAAATTTGCCTTCCATTATTAAGTGGCATTTTTTTGTACAAATGCACTTTCTTTACTAGGAAGTTTTGCAAATAAAATAAAGTGGCCTTTCAAAACAAGATAGTGTGTCCCAACAATCTTAGATTGCATTTATAGCCTAGCAAAGAAAGGTGATTGAAAAGGGAAAAGTAGATGATCACTGAAATCAATAGAAAAGTTTCACAAACATTTACCAATTTCTGGCTTCCTCAAAATTAAAAAGATGAAGATGAAATGAGTATTCACTTAACCAATGAACATTCCTATTAAGTTAGATTATTGAAAATCATCTGAAAATAGGAACTCCATGAGTCATAGATAGCAAAGGAAAACACAACCAAATTACCAACCTCCATTCCGGACGAACTGCCAGACCCATCTCCCACCGAAGAAGATCGACTCAGAACAAGCTGTTCCCTAACAGTCCTGAACAGACGCTTCGTGAACGACCCTTTGCTATTATAGCCAACGAAATAAAATCAGCCAATACAGAAAAAAAAGTTTGCTTGAAGAATCAGAAAGAGCAGCCCAAAAAAGCGAAGTTCTTACAAATTTGAGGGCAGATACATGCTTGCGATGTCGTGCTCCAGAGCTTCGGCCTTGAGGCAGAGCATCTTGTTTTACAGACGAACTTACCAGAAAAGATAATATGATGCATGTAGTACCCCACTAGAAGATGCGGTATTGCAACTCTTCAAGATCAGTGACAGAACATTACTGCAAGCTCACACAACCCAAATCCCAGACTTCTACTATCTTGCATTAACAAAACCCAGATCTTCAAAATGGTCAAGCAATTCAACTCCACCGACAGTTTAAGAACGGAAGCGAGCAAGCAGCTAAACAGAAATACTTGCAGACAGAAAGGGAGACTGAGAGATGAGAGATGAAGTGGTGAGACCGATATGGAGGGAATCAAGGAGTTTACTTTTGTTCCCGCTTTCGGTAAAGCTACCAGCTCCCAGTGGGAGTGGCTCAGTCCTTGAATACTGAGGTCCCCTTGAAGGTCTTTCCCACAGTCTCCTACAGGGCCCTCCTCCATTGTTTACAACTCCACCCTTTTTTTTTAATATGCGTGCTTCACATGGACCAGTGATGGTCTCCATTTACCAAGGTGTTGAACTTGAACTGCGGAACACTTAGAACTCGTTCTGCCTCCACTCTAATGGCGGGCCTCTTGACTTCTACTTTGGGGGGATAGAGGGACATGGGCACCATCCCCATCAAGAGGGGCATTAATGAGCCATCCATGCCATGGCCATCCTGTAATTCTCGGAAAAAATTCAGCCACGTCCCATAATATAATCCCAAATTACTCCTTAATCTTTGACGTTAATTTCAAAAATATAAATAAACTATTTACGTATATCTTTATTATGCATACATAATCCAATTATCCCCATAAAAATCATCTAATTGTTGGACAAAGATAAATTACTAATTTAATTTAATTATATTATACATAGGTCATTCAGTTACTTAAAGATCATCCCGTTATTACGTTATAAACTATTTGCTTAATGCCTTTCAGTTAATATAGGTAGATCACCTAATTATTATTTTGATAAAAAATAGTTGTCAAATTATTACGAAATGAATCATTCGATTAATTATATGTTCATCGACTATGTTAAATCATCTGGTTATCTAAAGACATCTTTCAGTCATTGCAATGTAGATCATCTACCTAATTTGTACGTAGATGTATGACATATAAATATATATTTATCTCTCAAACATTAACAAGAAAAACGATTTAATGGCCATTTTGTGTCATTAGGTGTGGAATATCATCAAAAGATTTTTAATGGTTTCTCCAATAGGTCTATATATGGGGATCAAAAAGTTCAACCTTTTCAAATTCCCACTAGCTGGTTTGGTGTCTCATTTGGTCTGAAAAAGCTCGACTCGATTTACAACGCGACGACCACCATTTCTGTCTTCGGCTTTTACCTCAGAAGTCAGCCGTATAACTGGAGGATTAGGACTTCATAGGAAACGATGTACAGAGTGCAGGTCCATTGCCAAACATAAATCCAGATAGCTCCAAGATTGCAACTCCACTAACCCCTTTGTCTCTGCCGATTCCCGACTGTTATTATAACGACCATAAACCATTTTCTCTTCTTTCCTGTTGCATAATAGTCATCATTTAAAAATTTTCGAGAACCTTGATTTGTACGCATTACCCGTGAACATATGTCCACTCGTTTATTATAATTTGTATCAACAATGAATACTAATCAGTGTCTAAATTATTATATGATCAACATTAATTTTCTGTGTTCACAATTAGTTCAAGGTATTATTTGCTTGAGAAAAAAACCTGGGTTTTTTTATGGCTGAAATTAAGTAGGTAAACTTCATTTGCTAGAAAACCAAAGACTGTTTCCAAGTTCTAGCAATTGATTAGCTGACACCGTCAATGGGAAATTTCTTCTTTACTAGTAAAGAGGCGTCCTGCCCCAGAAGTCAAGTTCACATCTTCGCCATCAATATACCAAAAGATGGGAATGGACTGGCTTGAATTACCCTTTGGCCTTGTTCACACGGCAGTCTTTAGCTCTTTCTATAAGCCTGACCTTGGTTGCCTAGAAGAATCTCACAAAGATGACACCTTTATAATAATGTTACTAAAGAATAATTATGCATCTGCATTCAAAGACTCTACCTCTCCACTTAGAACATATTAGCTTTGAGAAATGGACAATGAAGAGCGACATACAAAGACAGAAGAGTCCAAATGGCAACCTCCATGTTAGGCTCATCTGCTGGACATATTAGGTGGCTTCATGGTTTCTTTTGTTTATGGGGCCAAACCTACAGCACAGACGTTAATTAATCCTCATTGATAAAGAGGAAAAGCTGAGATAAAATGATTGAATACTATAGAACGCATATAAGTTTAGGGACTCTAGAGGGTCTAACGTGCTTTGCTTACAAAGGAAGAGTTTATGATCTAGTCAAATTTTATTTTCATCTCCCTGATAGTACTACATTGGTAAGTGGTAATTAAAGGGTATCAATTTCACTAGCGTTTTCTATTTGGAAGTTGCTGAGAAAGTAATGTGTCCCAGCATGTAATCAAAGTACAAGAAATTGTAGTGGGGACTAAGACTTGTTGAGTTAATCAATTTGAGTAGCTTATTGCATGGTACTATATGAGTGGAACTACTCGGATGGGGCCTAGAAAAGATGCGTTTAGATAACAGTAGTAGTTGATGGTATTATTGTAGTACACTACAGAGAAGCCAGTTGTGTAGTTATTTGATCTAATTTTTGTGCTGCAGTGTGTATATTAATGGGCTTCTTTTACTTTATAAGCAACGTAAGTAAAGCATTGTTCTTATGCTATGAAAGATCTGGACTATGGCTCGGTAAAAAAAGATGGTGAGTACATGATTCCTCCACTTAGCATATGATCTATGGCAGCGCTACAGTGCGCTGCCCTATTTTGGCAGCGCCAATGCGCTACCTTGCGTGGGCCGTCGGATCTTGATCCGACGGCCCACAATCAAACCACCCACCCTGTAAAACCCACGATTCGAGTTAGGGTTTTATATTTAGAACCGGTCGGGTCGACCGTTATTTTTTTCGAGTTGAGTCAGTTTCAGGACACGTGTACCGAGCCGATGCCAGTCGCGTGTATGAGCTATGAGGGTCATGCGTACCCAAGTATATGATGATAACGTCATGAACACAGCAGAACAGAATGAGTTATCAGATATATGAGAGTATGCCAGTCATTTTTTTTTTTATTTTTATATATAGTGGATCGTAGAATTAGTATTAGGCCGTTTACCGCGTTAGGACGCGTTCGGGCAGTTTGGGTGGGTTGATAGTTCTAGAGCATACCATTATAATTTTTTTGGTGTTGTTTGATTTTACGGGATTTTTCCCGATTTTTATGAATTTTTTTTAGGATTTAATACGAGTTAGTTATGATACTTAACTCGAGCCGGAGACGAGTCAAGTATTATTTACGAGTTTGCCACCCATTTTCACCCCGACTTTTTCTTCCCCCGCGCCCAAACCCTCGCCCGCGCCGCCCCTGTTCGCGCGCCACCGCCGCCACGGCCGGCGCCGCCTGGCCGCCGATCGACGCCGCCCAGCCCGGCCACGGCGTCGCCCTGCCGCCCCGACCAGGTCCGGCCACCATGTGGCCGCCGCGACGCCGGAACGCCTCGCCAATCGCCGCGCCGCGTTGCGTTTCCGTTGGCGATCGCGCCGCCGGTGATCGTCGCCGCCATGATCAGGAGGTTTCCTCAGCACCCTCAGCCCTCCAGCGACCCTCCCCGACCGGCACGGAGGCCATCGCCGCCCTAGCCGGCCGGATCTAGCCACCCATTGCGCCGGAGCTGTTTTATGCATTTTCCGGCGAGCCGCCACCTCCATTGGCTGTGTCGACCTCATAGATGAGTCGGGCTCGTCGAGCCGGTTCCGAGGGTACCCAACACGACCCCTTTCCGACCAGTAGACGCCGTAGGCGATGGTTGCCGGAAAACCACCGGAAGTCGCCGGAAAACCGCCAGTAGCTGCCGGAAAACCGCCGGAAAATCGGAATTTCTGGAATTCGCCAGAATTCACCGGATCTTCCGCGGGGCTCGCCCAGTGGAGCCCGATCGAGCTTCGGACGCCGATGAGCGCCGAATTTGAGCTCCGAGACGCGCGGCAGAACCCTAGCCGTCGCCGATCGCCGACGACGTGAGGTATAATTACCTCCGATCGATTTATTTAAAATTGATGATGAGTGCTAGCACGGCATGCTAGGATTGATTTATTGTAGGATTGATTTATTGATGTGATTGATAGTGATAAGTTACATGAGGTGATTAATGACTAATTAGGGATGAAATGATAAGTTGTATGATGAGATTAAGGGAGAATGAATAATAAGTAATCTAATGAGGTAGATCGAGTTGAGCATGCTAATCGAGTAATGTAACTTAGGAAAATATAATAAAATTAGTATGAATAGGATGAGCTAGGATTAATTAGTTTTATGATTTTCTGATTGTTATGTTGATGGATGCTTGCATTGTGATTGTGATGTTATTGAGTTTGATGCATCATTTAGTTAGCGGGCGTTAGTGTTTAGTTTTGATGTGTAGGTACGGAGTAGGAGTTCGTCGCCTAGGCGCGATGACACGCTTGGAGCTTCTACCAGGTCCGTTTAGGACTCGTCTTGTTTTACGCTTTTCTATTGTATGTTTATGTTATTATTTGCAGGACGGGTTAAGTGGTGTTTTATTGGATCCCACTTAACTCGGGTCATTTAACCGAATATTTTCCGGATTAATAACCCCTCGAGGATGAGATCCCTCGAGGATGATTTCGAAAACAAGATCCACCACAAGTTGCCTTCGGGCCTATTATATGAATCCCTTCCCAGGCCTATATATATAGTTTTATCGAGTTTTCAGTGAGACGAGAGATGGAGAAACCGACTGCACGTACCATGCAGAGGATGCCGTGACAGTCAAAGCGGGCTCTGGATTAGTGCCAGCGGACTGTTCCATTCCCGAGGGATCCTGACAACTCCGCGTTTGAGTTCCTCACACCCGGAGAACGTGGAGGTTTACGGGTACTGTTTAGTACAGCGCATGTCCGGACTTGTGGTTCAAAGGGTACTAAAGGCGACTGCCTGAGAGTACTCGGCCTTCGTGCTCAAGGCCAGGAGAAATATGGAGGTAAGGAGAGGGCTTAGGATAAAGTTTCACGAGAAGTACTGAAAAAGAAGTGCTGAGAGTAGCACAGTACCAGCAGCAGAGCAGTAAGTTCGGGATGCTACCGGGTCTGCAGCCCAGTGGCTCCTCAGTAGTGCCCTTCAGAGTGTTCTTGAGGAAGTATATGGTTTTCTTTCATATGAGAGTTTGCTCTCATAGCCAGTTTGCTATAGTTATTTTCTTTTCGGACCAGTAACGCTTGTTACTGACGTTTTTCTTATATATATGTAGATGATGAGCACGAGATGGATGTGCCGGCCGGGACGGAGGAGCAATAAGGTCTTCTGCACACACACATTGGGTGATTGAATGTTTAATGTTTTTTTTTATATTATTTTATAAACATGCTATGAGTAAATGTTTGAGGCATGACAATGAGATGAAATGAAATGATCAGAGTAGCGCAGCAAAAGTATGATGGGTTGAAACCCAAGCTTCAGCATGAGTGTATAGTAGATTAGATTCTGTGTGAATGAAATTATTTGATAGTTGGTTACATATATTTTTATATGTATATTTGACAGGGTGGCCCCTAATTACATTTTTAGGGGAAATTCTGTCCGTTATGTTTCAAAACTTTTATTAATTTTTATCGGGATTGTTTGGTGTGTACTCTGACTTGCATGTCGTTCATGTAGTACCATGTTAGGTTTGTGTATTCATCCATGCATTACGAGTTGTATCTTCATCTTAAGACGCCGAGATTGGATCCGCACGAGTTAGGTTCGGGCTAGCTGACCTAACCGGGACCTGTAACATGCCAGTTTGGTTCACGAGTGTGAACCGGATTTGGGGTGTTACACACCCACCCCACCCACTGTTGGACCGGCCCGGCAGACCCGCCCGACCTGCCCTCCCGCCCGCGACCGCCCCACCGCGGCCTCGCCGCCTACAGCCACGGCCTCGCCCCCTGCCGGCGGCCCTGCCCCTCCACCCCCTCCCCCCACCCGGCCACAGCCCGCCACCGTGGTCCCCGCCCTCGCCGGTACCCTGCAGCTGCCGCCAACCCCCACTGGCGGGGCGCCAGCCGGGGGCGAGCAGGGGGCGGAGGGGCGCAGATCTGGCGGTGGCGGAGAGAGGGGGGGGGTTGGCGGCAGCTGCAGGGTGCCGGCGAGGGCGGGGACCACGGCGGCGGGCTGTGGCCGGGTGGGGGGAGGGGGGTGGAGGGCAGGGCCGCCGGCAGGGGGCGAGGCCGCGGCGGCGGCGAGGCCGCAGTGGGGCGGTCGCAGGCGGGAGGGGCGGGGCGGTCGCGGGCGGGAGGGCAGGTCCGGCGGGTCCGTCGGACGGGTAGACGGGTCTATAAACTTGTTAGTGGGTGGATTGAATGAGAGCCGCTGGATTTTGATCCAACGGCTCTCGTTAATGCAGCGCACCATAGCAAATTTCTATGATCTATTTCCTTTCATAGAGCATTTTCTTCATTGGATGTCTTTAAAGACACCTATTAACAATCCAATCACTGATCAGATTGAACATCATATATATATATATATATATATATATATTTCACATTTCACAAGGTTCATTGATGAATAAACAAATTAATTAGTGGGGAGCTGGAGTGCCTTGGAAATGAGGTCAAGGTAAAAAATCTCTTAACACCCTTACAACAATCGTCATAATTGCCTCGTTGGAGAGCCCAATTGACATATGAGTAAAAGCCGTTGCACACTCGGATAAGTGATGTTGTACCGATCTGCGACAAATTAGGCATTCCCTCTCTTATGTCGGAAATTGGGTCAAGTATAGCTTTTCTAGTGCCTATTGAGAAGGCGTTACCCCTTAGTAGGCTAATTTTACTTTGAGACAATTAATGGGAAAAAAGAAGAAAATATAAAATAAAAATACATGTCATAGTTTAAAAATTTGGAACTCAAATTTGACTCGATGGACTATGACACGGAGACAACTAGAAGCCAATTCAGAATTATTTATAATAATTTTTCATTCCTACAAGTAAGAAAGTATATCAAATTAAGAGATATTAATTGCTCTTTTTGAGATTTGATGTTGACAAATATTAAATTTGTATTACTTTAAATATTATTTTAATTAAATTAAAAAGAAATAGTTTATTTTTTAAAAATTTCATAATTTAAAAGAGACTCAAAAGAAACTCGAAAAGTCAATCATAAAAATTGTCAATAAAATATCTTTGATTTAAGAACCAATAAAATAGAGTCGTCTCGAAGAATTTTATGAGTTAAAAAAATTTAAAACTGTGATACAGATCATAATGGTTGGTTATCACCCACCATAAATAAATAAAAAGTCTGTTGCCCCTGAGCATAATACTCATTGTTGGTTACCACCCACCGTAAAACTTTGTATTTTGTCAAGCTCACTTAAAATGAGCCCCTTGTGACCTTAGGATGAGTGATGTCTCCCAACTCTCTCTCTCTCTTTATCTCTCCTCCACAAATAAAGGGATAATCTTTCATTATTAAAGGGCTCATTTGAATGAGGCTCGTGAAAAAGGGGTTATCGTTTATTATATATCCATGTATGGCACACATGAATGTGAGAGGCCTATTTTCAAGGAACGTAATCAAGTCCTAGGAACTCATGACATGTAGGCGCACGATGAATATCGGCTTGTGATCTATTAGGTATTATGCCTAGTTTCTAGCATTAACCCAGCTATTCGTTCATATCATATGCCATGTCTAAGTATGTCTACTGTTACAGCCTTGAGTTTAGGATGCACCCGGAGTTAGGGTTTGGCGGTTGTTCCTAGTCATCCCGCATCCAAATATGGATAGTTGGTGCTATCCACGTGGTGAAACAACTTACCATACACTAACCGTGTTATAGTTGCAGGTAGTCGGACCATGGTGCACGTAGCTGTCGAGCCAAGTGTCAGGAGACAGCAAGTATCGGCATATGTAGTGGTATATGGTGTACCAGGCATGTGGCTGTGGTCGAGTCCAAGAACCTCAAGATGGTGCTGGTTCGTGATATGGAGTGCTAGTTGGGTGCTGGTGATCAAGCACCAGGGCTAGGCGTCACGAGTAGGTCGGTGTTTACGTCGGCGGAGCGAGGTTGGGTGCAACCGAGCGTACCGAGCAGAATACCGATCTGGCTACCGAGTAGCATACCGAGCAGCACAGGATTGCCGAGCAGCGTGCCGGGCAGTACCAAGCAAAATACCGGTACTGGGTTGCGGCACAGGCGAGCGGCATGGGCACTGGTGTGGGCGCTAGCGTGTGATCGCTGGTGCCCAAGCGCGAGCGAGCGCGCAAGTGCGTGCCGATCAAAATAGCGGCATGCTGGAACGCACGGTGCAAGCTTGTAGCCGTATACAGATACCGGTGTTTGGAGCGGTATTTGGTTACTGGCGGTAGTGATGTCCAGCGGTGATCTGGTACCGACGTTTGCAGCACTGGGTGTCGACGTGTGTGGCGGCACTGGATGCTGGAGTTTGCAGCGGTAGATGGATGCCGGTCTTGGAGCCGAAAACTGCTGGAAGCGTCTAAGAGGTTAATCTTGTGGCCGAGTGTTTGCTAGGGTCGAGCCAGCAGGCGAGATGGTTGAACTAGCGGTGCAGCTGATGGTTTGGAGGAAGCTTCGTGGAAAGAAGGCAGGAGCGGATTGAGAGGATCCTGATATTCCAGGCACGAGCAATGTTGCAACAAACTCAAGTTGGAGATAAGCCTAAGCCATGGGGAATATCATGGACATGATCAGGTTTAAGGATAAGGACGTGGTGAATCTTAGGTGATCTTTTGGAGATAAAGATTACGAGGAAAATTTGGGTTTATCCGGAGTTGGTGAACACGAGTTAGGGTTTTCTATATAAGGGACGGCCTCTTGTATGGGAAAAAAAAAGAAGGATGTCTGGTAGAGGAGAGAACTGTTGGAAAGAGTTGTGTTGAGGTTTCCATGGAGAGAAGCATACCGAGATCAAGGTAGGGAGACGGTGAAGGGTTGCAGTCGATCCTTGGAATAGGATTGGTCTTCACGTGCGGACTGCTGGATCAGTCAAGTCGACCGGGATCGAGGTATTACACAATTTACGTTCTTGTCAACCCCTTTGCATATACTAGTTGAGAAAATTGCATGTAACCAGTTGATCCAATGGGGACGACTGGAGGGTTGAGGGTGAGGACTAAGTGAGGGTGTTCTCACGGTCTCTCAAGCGAGGTTGAGAGATTCGGCGTGGGGTTTGCATGTCCATAGCCGACAAGTAGTCTGGGTGGGATTACTTGTGTCCTTTGTTTATAATTTAAATAAAGGTTGGGATGGAGTTCCTATAATTGAGTTGTGTCAGCGTCGATATTTGGCATTGGGCGTCAATCCAAGGATTCCAGGATTGAGGCAATACCGTGAACAGGTAGTAGTACTTGTGCCAGTAGTGGGTAGCCAGTGCGTTGGGACGTTGAGCGACAAGACTTGGCGAGCGCTACAGCGTGTAGCGCTACGGTGTGTTGTTTGGTGATCGGTACCTGGTATGAGGCATTGCTGTCTAGGTAGTCAACAGGGTGTGTTGTGCTGGGCGTGTTGGTACATAGCGGTATTGACAACAAGATTAGTTTCCGTCTCTTGTAGGAATTGTCGAGAGAGGCGTGACTTGTGGAAGGCTGGTGTTCCCAGGAGGAGAATACGCTACATAGATATTGATAAATAGGCAAAAATTTCTACCTTGAATCAAGTCAGCGACATCTATTATGTGCAATGGGAGGCCAATGCCGTCGAGAGTTTGGACATGGCATATGACAATCGAATTAATGTTGGGAGTATGTTGGGAGTGTACATGGGCCGTGCGCAAAACGACTGTAGATGATATCAACATTAACGTCGCATGAATACTGATAACCTCCCATCCCAGAGTTGGGTACACATCCCAAGAGTTGAAGTTATCACAATGAATTAGTGTACCCCATCCAAAATCTGGTCACCCTGATTCTTGAGACTTTGCATAGATTTGTAAAATTAGATAATCTATCTATCTATCTAAATGCTAACCAACCACCTTGCTTGATTTTTGTGATTTCCCAATCTTTTCATTTGCCGGATTTACAAGTGTGAACCTGCATTAACTCTGCATCTGCAGACCAAGTTGGACACGGGGATATATGGCAGGGCCCTGTCGAGCCAGGGTGCCCACAAAATCATGTTAGTGTAGATTTGTGGGTGGGTCCTTGCCTATCCATGGCCTCAAAACAAACCGGCCTTGTGCGTTTTTGTTTTCTGGCAAGATATGGAGTTGGCCCACCGAGGGAAGCTTTTTTACTTTGCAATATTTATAATGCGTTTGGTTATAATAAAAAAATTATTATATATTTCGATTCGTTATAATTATAAAAAATAATAAACGTGATAAAATTAGTTATGATAGGGAACATGGGAGGGACAAATATTATAAAAAATAGATAGGGCTAGACCCTTTTTTTCTAACGTTTTTGTAATATTTTTAAAAATCATCTCTATCATTTTATATTTTGACAATAAATAAAATCAAAATGATTTAACTATATTTTGTTAATTATGACTAATGCTAGAGCTGCTACAATTGCTTTTGGTGTAACATTTGATACATCAAATCCCTTCTCATGAATTCCATAATGTATTTGTAGCATTTAATTCAATAATTAAGAGACGTACCAAATTATAGTTTTTTTCCAAAGAAACAAATGAGGTTTTTCTCGACGTAGATTCTGTATGGTCGGTGGTTGGGACATGGACCTACGATTTTGAGTCACATTCTTTACTCGGGATCTGCCCTTATTATGCCCTGTTATGGTACATATTATGTCAGTATGACCGTACTTCCACGAAAAAAATCACTCATTTTAACATGCTCGGTACTCCGGATAAAAATACCCGCTCAATTTATTTCTATGTGAAAAGTTCATTGACAATAAATTAACATTTTTACGCAAAATTATGATTATTTAGTTGTTGTAATTTAAGTCATTAAATTTAAAGAAAACGACTACATAGCGCTTTGTCCAAGTACGGCACACTTCAACTATATATATGCCATAATAAAAACATGTTTTATTAAGGGAATGGGTAGGAGGATGCACCGTTGCACGAATCTTCCGATTCGATGAAATTAGTGTATTTAAATTAGATCGGCAGCGTGCCGATCCGATTTTGGGGCCGAATCGATATCCAACTTGGCCGAGTCACCCCGATTCCGACCGATTTAAATCGGATTCGGAATCGGGGTGAATCGGGAAAATCGTTTTTAGGGTAAATTATCAAAATGCCCTAAGTATAATATTAATTTAATTATTTAAATAAGGGTAAAATTGGATTTAAAATTTTAAAAACCTAAACTTACCCGACGGCGGCGACGGTGAGCAACGACGACGGCGACTGGGCGACGGGGGGGGGGGGACAATCTGGAAGGGTGGGGCGTGGTCGATGGGGCGCGGCGGGCACAGGGTGGGGCCAGGCGGGGTGGGGTGGGTCGGGTCTGGGGGGAGGGGGAGCGGCGGCAGTGGCGGCAACGGTGGCGACGGCGGCAACGACTTGGAAGGAGGGTGGATGGGGGAGAGAACGGTCGTGGGTGAGAAATAACTGTGGTGGCATTTTTGTAATTAAAACTTGACTCGTGTCTGACACGAGTATAAAATAATAACTAATTCAAAATATTTTTAAAAAATCTAAAAATATAAAAAATATCATAAAATATAATATATATAATAATATCAAAATGACATCAATATTTAATTTTTATATATTTATTTATGAGTTGTCAAATTATTATATATGACCGATTTGGACTGATTCAATTGGACCGATTCCTTTCTGATTTAGACCGATTCTGATTCCGATTTATGCAACCATGGGAGGATGTGGGTAAATTTTCTAATTAAAGTGCATATTGTTCTAAAAGAGTAAGTCTTAAATGGAAAAAAAACTACAATTTTTTTATGAAAGCAATTTTAAGATTGGTGTTATTTGTGTGTATTAGGTAAGTGGGTGTGAATGTGTGTTAGATTAGAGATTTTAACTTGAAAAAATATTTAATAGGAAAAGAGCGATACATGCACTTTCAATTTGAAGATGGTTCTCAACGGTCAAAATAACATGTTAAATAAACAAGAACATCTATAAGACATGGGTCTAAATATTCTCTGCTAACTGATAAGTCACTATATGCATCCCTAATTATATCTTAGAGATAACAATAATAGTTATGAACTTCTGTTACCATTTGCAAAAAAATCAACCAAATCTATATTTCCTAAAATATAATATTGTTGAAATAAGTATTGAATAGTTTTTTCTAGAAAACTTGAGAAAGTTAATTTTTAAAAATTGGGTAATTTTACCACAAGATAAATAAGGAAAATAAAATTCAAAACTACAAGTTTGAGCGGCTCCTCAGTTTTGAGTCCAGGCTAGCTAGCTTGTGTTACGCATCCTCCAAAAACTGAAGTGAGAGGTGTCATTCGAGCAAAATTTGCAGTATCTATTGTTAATAGTAAGCAAGTTTAATGGAAAAGCTTATGTTGTAAAGATAGATCATACATAGAAATATGTTCTTCTAACAGGCATGGTCCTGTATGATAATATATGGTCCGCACATTTTAATCAAAGTCGAGTCTTTTTATAATCTTGTTCTGGAAATCTCATTCGAAATATTAACAGCTATTATAATGGGTGCGGTTGGCAGTTAGCATTGAATATAAAAAAACCAGAGACTAAACAATGAGAAATTAGTATACAAGTGTACGACTTTGGATGAAAATAAACCCAAGTTCAAGATCACTGTTGATATTTAAAAGGTCAGAAGACTCTGAACAGATTTCGTACCGCGGGCAAATGATGTCACAGAATAGACAGACGTATTAAACTCGAACTGCATGCCAAAAATGAAAGGAGACCGTCAAAATCGTATCAAATTTACTTGCACAGTACATAGCTGCGCCCGCCCTTGGCCTTGCATGTGTTACTCTGAATTTTGAAGCAGGAACTGTTACCGGCTAGCATGTAGTAAGGTGCTCAATTAAAATCCACGTGCGATTCTGTACTTGAACGCTAAAAATACACGTCCCCAGGGTGTTATTATATTTCCTATTGACTATTTACCAATTGCCACTCAATGGTAGCTACTAGCTACTGATTTGCAAATTAAAAGCACATTACATCTCATAATGGATTGTATTTAAATTATTATTCGCATTGTGTTGAAAGGTATTTTAGGTCAGCCTAGTGACCATTTACTATCTTCTTAGATTTTGGTTTAAGAATTTAGTTTTTGTAGATTTTATATTTCAAGCCTGATTGGTTTGATATATAGATTATGAGAGAGAAAAAAAAGAAAATACCCATGTTAATAATTACTAAATCAGTTAAAAGAATATTTTTCCTACTTGGCAGTTTTTTAGTGTCGAGCAGGAAATAACAAATGGAGTTGCCAAACGAGCTCGCTTGTGCTTGAACTTAATTCGAATAGCTCGAAGTTTGAAGTTCGTTCGGATTCGACTTAAGATCGAATGAGTTTTGATTTAAAATCGACTCAAACATTTTTTACGTTATTCGTGTTCGAATATACTTAAACTGTTTAATTTTGACGAGCTTAAAACTATCCTGTTTTGGGAGGTCAAAACCAACTCGATTAAAACCAGCTTTGATGGGCGAGGTTCCAATGGGCTTAGCAATAAGATAATATATGTGGACTTCGAATTTTGGAGCAATGGGCTAAAGTTGAATGTTGATGGGCCTGCGCTGCTATCACTGCATGCAGCCTAGCCACTTTCGGAAGATTTTGGCATATGATCCGGTGATATTCCAAACTCTACGGAACTATTTCATGGTAATCCGGATAAAAGAAAAAAGCCCCGTATATATTGGCCGCACCTCGTACAATTCATGTCAGCTACAGGTAATTTAGTGGTTTTATAATGCAAAAATTATGTAAATAAATAAAATAATATATAATAAGGGTAATTATAAAATTTTAACACAATCTAATATTTTTAACACTCTCATCTTAATTCTCAAAATAATTGTAATAAAAATTGATTTCAAAATATTTATTAACTTGTAGATTTTTAAAAAATTTAAAATTAGGTTATAATAATACTAAAAAAAGATTAAATTTTATTAATTTCCTACTTATGCACCCTAATTTTAATACATATAAATATTATTTTGTGAACCCACTAAAAAATGTTTAAATTAAACACGTAGCTCTTAAGTAAATTTTTTCAAAAATAAAAAACATACGGTGGTAGGCATGTCGCATATATTCGATGAGTGCTTTTTATTTTTTATTTTTTTGCAGCGGGGTACTTAATTGTTGTTGATTGCTCTTTGGCTAAATTGTCAATAGTCGTCATTTTGATAATTCCATTACTGATCGGCTCATCGTGGATTTCCGTAACAATGACCTCATATATTTGTAACCGAAGCTGGTTAGGCGTATTTTAATATGGGCTCAAAGGTGAAAGGAGTCTCAAATGATGGCTCGTAGGGAAGAAAAATAAAAGAAAAACCTTGCAGACCAGGATAAATTCTTTTTCACTGTAAAATGTTTTTTTTAATAATTAATTAATTAATTAATTAATTTTTTATAGCTTGAAAGTCATTAAACGTTCCTCACGCTGCGCTGGCATGTCCAGTTAATATACAGTGATCATCCCTTCATTATTTACATGAGCACATACCAGACCAGAACAGATCACATTTCATAGATTAATATAAATCACATAACATGCAAACATCGTCCAAGATTCATTTTTCAGCTGGTTTCCTCGTTCGGAATTACTTGTATGAAATTCATGATAATTTTTGTCAATGCATTCAACAAACATATATTTGTTTAATGACTCGCGCGATGTATATGGGATATTTGAAATTTATTAAAAATGTATACATGTATATAATTAAATTAAAAAAATTTATGATCACAATTTCATTATCTTAAAAAATAGATAAAATATCCACTCAATTTATTTTTTCCCTTTGTTTTAAAAAAATATTATTGTTAATTATATAAATGAGTATAAAATAGTAATTCGACTTGTTTTGCACATTGATTACTCAAAGATAGATTAAGTCTTCCAACCAACAAATGCTCGAGAGGCACAAATTTATACTGATATATCTATATATAAATAAGTATATATATATAAAGCCATTTTATTTTTATCTAGACAAACACAATATAAATATAATATAGGACAACAATTGAAAACAAAGAGCAAAAGTTGGCCTGTGAGAGAGCTCTGAACATGGATCACATACAAGTCCCTAGTCATGAGATTTATGTAGCGTAGAGTTTCAATATTACACCTTCTACATGGACAGCACCGGGCATTCTTCGCATCCCACCGTCAAAAAAACGTTTCAGAAACAAAAAGGTGAAAAACCAAGGAAGAAGATGAAAAGCTGCTCTCACACATCAGTACATCTCCTTTGAGCATGTACCGCCTCCTTATTGTAGCACTTCTTTCCTTATTGTACTTAAACCGGGTTAATAAAAAGCCAAGCACATCGCATCAATTGGCTAATCAAAATTAGCCCCTCCCGTTGCCCAACAAACGCCATGGCTTATAGCCAAAGGTCGCGAAAAAAGGGTAACAGGGAGGACCAATTAAGCCAAAGCAATGTAACAACTGATCTGACGAATCAAACTGGCCGTACTAACACCCACCATTTCTTGTTGATATCCCATCTACTACAAAGAAACTAGCTGTTTGCTAATGGATAGTAATATATATAGGAGCTAGAAGAACAGATTCAGAGGGGGCCGATCATTATGTTGGCCTTCTCTGCTCCCACTCCTAGTGATCGTCTGCGTGGATATACCAGCAAAGAAGCATGGTGGCACAGCGGCGGAGGATGTAGATTCGGGCTCTATGCTCCCTCACAAGAGAGGCACACCTCCTGGTTAACCCATTTCTTGCCTTCTTCCCCTTGATGCTGGCCATGGAGGTCTGACTCGACCCTCCAACAATCCAAAGTGCAACGATATTAATTCAACTGGACACACCAATTTATACAAAGCTTTGAAGTGTGTTTTAAGAGACATTGACCGGGTTTGAAGAAGGCAAATTGCACCAGGGGGAGTGAACATGGTCATGTTTTAGAAAAATGGGCAATAAATCTGTTGCATGGGAAGACGCAAAGCTTTGGTGTGATTTGGTTACATGTTACTGATGAGCATGGGGGTTGAGAGTATAATATTGTAGGAGATATATTAAATTAGGGAGGGAAGATGGAGATGGTGGCAAAGGGGCCACGAGAAGAGGAGGCTGCTCAAGCAAGACAAAGCAGTGAATTTGATTATAGAAATGGGTGTCGGATGGATGATCCAAGGAGGGGGCAAGGTTGTGTAGGTCCTTGCCAGCTACCATCTTCATCTTTCTTGCCACTTTACTTTCACGCAAAGCTTCTTGGGCTTCGATCCCTCTCTTCTAAACTCAAACTTCCAAAGTTGGAATGATATGCACCGAGCCAAGAGAAATTGATCTTCCTTATTTCATTCAGACTGAAATCCAAATGGTTGAATTGTATAATATAGACATCAATTGAAATAGCCGAGGGGTTGAAAAATGTCCTAAGGCAGTACGTACGGTAGCGAGCCAAGTTAGATTTCTCGATGAGCCAACCGCGGCTCACTCCATAATGATTTAGTGGGAGAAGAAATATGTTTAGACACACCTCTTAAGAACGCCTTCATCACGCTTCTGTCTCATAGTCAAAGATTTCCCGCAAATGCATGCACTTAAGCTTTATGGGTTCATGAGTACATTATTTTCCCTTTTACAAACAGTTCTACCAAAAGGCCAGACGAACTTGTAAAGTTTGAAATTGCTGAAGTATATATTTCTAAGGCATTGGTAAATTATTAAGTGGGCCGGCAAAGATTTTTCCTATATATATAGTAGGCAACTATTATACAAAATACGTACTTAGGAAAACATTTGATTAATTTTTTTGAGTGAGTTTGATTATAATAATAGGCAAATGAATTTTACTCACTTTTAAATCCTTCAATTATCATAAACGACAATATATATACTTATACCTAGCTACCCAGAAGAAAAACAGTAAGTAGATGGTTTAATTAGTTATTACAATTAAATAATTTTAATGTCATTTACTTAAGAGTATTCACTTATTAAAATTGAAATCATCCACCATGAAAAATGGCATGCGGAATGTTCCTTACCATGTCTATATTTGTCATATAGCCTTTATCATGAGTGACGGCTTGGCCAATGAAAATTTTTTCAACTCTCGGTTCACTTCGACCAACCCGAACTAGGAAAAATGTACCGTGTAGATGAAGTGCCTTGCGTACCTTCTACACTTCAAAGTATATACTTCAGCGTATATAACAATCGATACGACTCTTAACAATTTGTAGAAGCTAATTTTATAGGGAAGATTAACAACGCAGTATGGCCTGGATTCTAAACGTGCACGCTAGACCATAACATTGTGATTAAAAAAACTAGTAAATAATTGAATACGGGGCTCCTGTCTTGAAATCATGAAACTAATGCAGAGTTGTAAATAGGCAGGGGCAATGCATTTGTCCCTACCATGGCTCTGAATCTAATGCAATTCCGATGTAGTTTAGCTCATCCTTTGATAACAAGGAAAATGAGTCTGTCGCCGCCTTGCTTCGAGATGGGAGGATTTTATACATTCTTTCTTCTCTAGATTCTCTACCTTGAAACTTCCTCGGCTTCTTCCACAGTCAAATATAGTTTAGTAATTATGTCGGAAATCAAATCAAATGATTTCGTTTTGCATGTTGAATAAGAGTTGTTCAGCTATGTGCAAAACCAGATGTCGACTGAGCTGGGGTCAGATTGAAGTTGATTACCATCACGGACGGCATCCCGCATGAACGGAGATTTGTATCTTTGTTATCTCCTTTAATAAAATATAGAAATATATATAGAAATATATATATATATATATATATATATATATATATATTTCCCAATAAAACTTTTCATCGTATTGGATTAGCATTAGCTCATTCCTAATTCGTCTAACTTCATGCTTACACCTCTATTTAACAAATATATATATATATATATATATATATATATATATATATATATATATATAAACTATCCAACTAAATTTAGCTTAATTAAAGACATCCTCATAGAGAGCAATAATCCTTACAGTTAATATGGGTATAAGGGCCAATAAGCTTTAACCAAATCACTAACCCATTAAATGTCTTTGTGACAACTTGAGTATTTTAAAAAGAAATGAGTATATTTATATGTAATCGAGTTGTCTATTAGGTATTACGACCAATATTGACTACAAGTTGGTTATAAGACCTTTCAGTAGATTATTTACCTCCTAACAAAATAGTAAGCTAATCATATTTCTTAGTGATAAAATTAATAGTCTTAATAATGTTGTGATAGTAATAGAAAATTAACGTAGGTCTTCTGAAACAATTCGAACCTCCAAGATTATTAATAAATAAACACGGTAAAGGATATCATCAACCTACTGACATTATGATAATTGTTTGCTTCTGAATCACGAGCAGGCAAGTTTTTCATTGTTCAAGGCCAAAATGGGCTTTTATGGACATCGACCGCCCAATTAAGGATTTGGGCCAGCATTTGATTTGACTTGCAAGCCCAAGTTGCCCATGGTGCATCTTCTCTGATTCTTGTCGAAGTTGTGGTGCGCCAGTCCAGTTTAGACTTCCAATCATCTGGGAGCACCAGCCATCTCCGCCATCGAAAGACGGTCAACCCGTCGACCTTCCCCCCTGGAGCACCTTTAGCCCAAGTTAGTAAATTACACAGTGTTACTCACACAAAACAGGTCATTATGCCCTTGCCCTAGTTTCATAATTTCAATGTAATAATTTGGTATGGGCTTTGTTAATGGGTCGAAGTGTCACAGTCCAAGACAATAGTGGGCCTGCAGAACGTCATACTGGGCCAATAATTTGGTGTGGGCTTTGTTAATGGGCCGAAGGGTGGACCAACATACGCCATATATACTGGGCCGACGTTTTGTTTTCAAGCACAAGTTGTTGAGTGTAGCTTCTCACCAAATTTTTGTCGAAAAGCTCCGGCGACACCACCCATCTCCGCCGGCCGGGAAACGCTAGATCCGGCGACATTCCTGTGGCAGGGTCCTCCGATGATCGCTCGGATAAAGAACGATCTCTCGAAGCGGTAGGAGGTGATTGCTGTGGAGTGTCGGTAGCCGATCCGTAGAGGGAAGGATGTACAGCGGTGGCTCGAGCGATGGGGAAGGCAAAATGACCCCCCGCCGTCTTCCATGCCGTGGGTTCGGAATCTCCGCCGGTTCATCGGATCCGGCGCTGGTCTTGGCTCGGAAGCTCTCATGGGTAAGCCACGGAATGGTTTTCTTGTTTTATGGCCGTCTTAACTTCTTTTTTTTTTCAAATTTTTTGTTGAATTCTTCATCATTTGGAGAATGGGATTCTTTATAGTGTTTTTTTTATGGGTTCTGATCATGAAGTTATGTAGGTTAGAGTCGAATTTTTGTTGGGTGTTAGTGAGCTGAAGTAGTGAATTTTTGTTCTTTGTGGTAGAGCTTGAGACGAAGAGAATTCTTTTAGAGATATTCAAGGAAAAGCAGCAGAAAAGCACTGAAGCTGGCAAGATACCGAGTTTTTACAAGAAGGCAAGCTTTGTTTTTTTACTATACTGGGTCAAGAAACGAACTCTTCGTTGTTGTGGAGAACAAATGTTGTCGATTGACTGCTAAATGATAAAATAACTGTTGGTACTGCTGGCTTGAGCGTTCTGAGATGGACATGTTTCCACTCATATGGTTCTCATGTAACATGTAACAGAAGCCTGAAGAGGGATCGATCAGTCATAGAGTCCAAAGGTTGGCAAAATATCGTTTTTTGAAGGTAAATTCCACCTTCCAGGTTTTATACTTCTTAACCATTGTTCAGTATTTTACAAATTTGCGTTTGGTTTCATAATACGACATTTACTCTTTTTTCTTTCATTGGAATGCCCTGTAACATGCCCATGCAGAAACAGTCGGATCTGTTGTTGAATGCTGATGACCTAGATGCAATGTGGGTTTGCTTGAGGGAGAATTGCGTCATTGATGATACCACCGGTGCTGAAAAGGTGAGTGCTTCGTTCCAGTTTATAATGCTAATTTTATTATGAATCTCTGTTGTAATTTTGGCTCATTTTTACCTGTTACTTTAGGATATTTTTGTCAAGTGAAGGTAAAAGTTGGTTTTTTTTCTAATATTCATGAACATTTTTATGCCTTTGGCGTTATTAACATTCCTTTTATCTGTCTTCTTTTGCTCTTGTCTTTCTAATTTTTACTTGTTTCCTGATTGCTATTTTGTCTCAGCTTATGGTGTCTCGTGCTGTTGCTTCTAAGTCCTTATCTGTTACGATATAGTTATTAGTTTTGGTGTACTGAATTGTTTCATTTAACCTGTAAATTTTATGATATATTTTCAGATGAACTATGAGGATTTCTGTCAAATTGCATCAGTATGTACAGAGCAAATTGGACCAAAATGCCGGAGATTTTTCAGCCCATCAAATTTCATGAAGTTTGAAAAAGATGAATCTGGAAGGATTGCTATCTTACCGTTCTACCTCTATGTGATGCGCACTGTGGGTTTGTTTTCCTTCATTGTTAAATTAGTCCAGCTTAGAACATAAACTTATCTCGAGTTCCTTTAGAAGAAAAAAATAAACAATGAACTATTTCCTCCCTTCTTATCCTACTTTTTTTCCTTAAAATACTGGTCGAAAGTCTTCTTCACAAATAGTATTATCTACCCTTTCCAAACTACGTCTTATTGAAGAGCTTAAAGATGTGTATTTTCCTTGTTTTGCTGTTTTCATTATGTGAACAGCCAGATAATTTTTTCACTTCTGGACATTGGTAGCTGATTGTTATGACTGCTTGAGATATTTTAAACAAAGATTTAAGATGTAGATAGATTTCAAAATTTGAGATAGGAGTATCGTTGAAATAAGTTATCCCAAAACAGCTATTTAAATTGTTGAGAATGCTTGAAAAATAGGTACATTGATTTGGTTGAAGTTAACTTAGGAATTACTTAAAAGTTCTTTTGCAGAATGTGATAACCTTTGAAGAAGTAGTTGATGGTTGGCATTATTCGTGTTGCCTTATCTACTAGCCAAAGTAGTTTGTTATCTATTCCAATTTGGAAAGGAAATCATTTTCAAAGTTACTTTAGAAATTGAAATGTATATATTAAGTTTTGACGGTTCTTGGCATATGTGAAATGTACTGCAATATATTCTTATAAGAGCTCCTTACGGCGGAACTGTGACCATGATGTGAGAGGAGGGATGCTTAGAAGTAAATGGAAATTTTCGTTTTCTTTAGTTGTTTGATTTTAATCTTATGGTGGCATGTTTCTATTGCATTAGTCTTTCTTGTCGGGCCAACTCATTTTTACATTGAGGACAATTTCCAAGTTCTCTCTTGCACATGTTGTTTGTTGCGAACGTGCTGAATGGTAGTATACCACCGAAGATGGCAAGTACAGTTGTTTAGATGCCTTTCAAATATGACCTATGCAATTTCTGTTAATGCTGTTTTGTACTTCTTTAACAAGTACTTGTTGAAGTAATCACTGACAGGCTTCAATAGTTAACAGTGGGTAGACAATGATTCATTTCATGCACAACTGGACCCCATTTATTGTTCATTTATTACAGGTATCTCTGACCCAGGCCAGAATTGATATGAGTGAGCTTGACGAGGATTCTGATGGTTTCCTTCAACCTCATGTATGCTGTAGTTGACCATTTTGATGAGCTCCCTTATTAGGATATCATAAATTTTTGTTCTTTATAAGGTATCATACTTTTATGAATGTCATATACTGTTTTCTTCCCCTTGACTGCAGGAAATGGAAGCTTATATAAGAGGCCTTATTCCTAATCTGGCACAACTAAGGGATATGCCTGCAGCCTTTGTTCCAATGTATTGCCGCATTGCAGCCCGCAAATTCTTTTTCTTTTGTGATCCTCACAGACGAGGTTTACATCTCATCACTGTTGAGTATTTGCATTTATTTAGTTTGTAAATTTATGTTCACGACAAAACATCATTGATTTTTTCTTTATTCAGGGAAAGCCTGCATAAAGAAAATTCTACTAGCAACTGTCTTCAGGAGTTAATGGAGCTGCATCAGGTAGATAAAAAGTTCTACAATATTTTATTTGTAGCCTTGTAAGAATATAGATTGAAGCTAGTTATGGATTGCTCAAAATGGAACGGAGAAATTATCAAAAGAATAGTGTATGGGATGCTTTAAGGATTAGCTTCCCACGTGAATTAATTGCTTTTTAGTTTATGTGAACTTGGTTTTTGACGGAGTGGGCTGTGTCCAAATATAAAAGTTCTAGCTTGTGTTTGCTAATTTGACAAGGTGCTTATCTTAATTTGATAGAACTATTCTCAGACTATACTTATAACTGACTTCTTCCATCTTTGACATCAACAAATCAGTTATCTTGTATTAGAGAAACCATATGGCTGGCATGTTGATGCTTGGGTTTGTCTGAAATTTTTGTTTTTATTCCAGTTTTGATGCCACGTTATGTTTTTTGTCAAAAAAAAAAACTTTTAATATTTTAATACTTTACAGGAAAGTGAAGAAGAGGTTGCTGACACTGAACAAGCTGAAAACTGGTTCTCTTTGACATCTGCACAGAGAATATGTGGTAGGTTCTTACCTGAGCGAGCAAATAAAAAAAATGAAACAAATTCCTGGCAAGACTGCTTCAGAACCTTCAATTGAGTCATTTTTGGTGAATATATTTGTTTTATTTCCCTTTTTTTGACAATGAAGACTTTTTACTTTCTTGTTTAATTGTAGCAGTCTGCTGCCGTTAGTAATTTGCATTGAAACGACTACTAGTGGCGTATCTAATTTCATGATTGTCTCATTTCATTCTTTTACCTTTTTTTTCCCAGAATCTGTTTTTTTTTTCTTGGCAGGAAAAGTGATTGTACTGGCACAATGTAATTTTCTCTTGCAGATATGTTTCTTGCACTAGACAAGGATATGAATGGGACATTGAGCAAGCAAGAGCTTCGAGAATATGCTGATGGCACATTAACTGAAATTTTTGTAGAAAGAGGTCTTTTTCTCTCTCCCACCCTCTATACGCACAACCTCCACAAAGTGATTTAAATATCTCAAAAGAAAAAGCAGAATTAAATAAGTAGTGTAGTTGGTTTGAAGAATTAAATCTGTTTAGCAGCTGGAGGTGGGGAGGGAAGTTCTAAACCAACTTGGTTCTTAGACAGGTTCCACTAGTTTTTGTTACCTATTTTTTAGATTTAACAAGTTCATGCTTCTTGTCACTGTTTCAGCATTTGATGAGCATGTCCGTCGTGGGAAGGCTGGAGGAGGTAATGGCCGGGAAATGGACTTTGAAAGCTTTTTAGACTTTGTAATTGCATTGGAAAACAAAGATACACCAGAAGGATTGACTTACTTGTTCCGGTGCCTTGATCTTAATGGAAGAGGTTTCCTCACAACTGCAGATATTCACACTCTTTTCAGGTGACTTCTGGCATCCTGTTCCTTTATAAAAATAAATAAACAAATAAATTCACTGTTTTGACTTAAAAAGGTTATATTATCCCATCTAGTGCAGACTTTGCCATTAAGTCTGTGGAAGATTAAGAAAGGATGCATACATGAGTAGGGATGTTATCCTGATACTATCTTCCTATAGAAATAAATCTGTTAATTTCCTACTTGTAGCATCAAGTTTACCCTACAAGTCTCTTTCTACAGTAACATTATCAAGTGCCTATTGTAAATCTCAATGTGGTCTAGAGAATGTCGACATTTTATTGCTTTTCATGGCCCGGAGCATACAGTTTGGCTATATAAGCCATTAGATGCGCATGTGGTTGGGTATCATAAATTTCTTGTGTAGGGATGAGCACTTTGTTAACAGTCTGCGAGCAGGGACCTGCTGCTGTGCCTGTTACTGAAGAAAATTCAATCCAAATGTTGGCCGCTTGTCAAGGAATTGGTTATTTTTTAACTTTATTGGATGTTTTCTATGATTTGCCCTAACGAAGGTAAAACTCTGGCTGTGAAAACAGAGATGTGCACCAGAAGTGGATTGAAGGTGGCAACTATGAACTGTGTATAGAAGATGTGAGGGACGAGATATGGGATATGGTCAAGCCATCAGATCATCTTAGAATAACTCTTGCAGATCTTCTTGCCTGCAAACAAGGTGGAACTGTAGCCAGTATGCTTGTTGATGTTCGTGGATTCTGGGCCCATGATAACAGGGAAAATCTTTTGCAAGAAGAGGAAGAGCCTGAAGAAGCATAGTAAGCTCCGCTACGTGACCTTGCTCCTAACCTTAAATTTCGATGCAGGGATTTGTCAGTAAAATTTTAATTGTTGTAATGGGCTAATGGCCGTCTGTTTCATAGTTGTATGTACGTGCTTCTTGCGGACAAAGATAATTAAGGTATTTGGTTGATCAATGTTCTACCATTTGTAACCGTTGTTTGAGTAGAATGGTAGCATGAAGATCGACTCTGTCACGCACTCTGTTGGAGAGGGCATTTTATTTTATTTTATTTTTTTAGAAAAGGAAAAAATACTCGTCGGAACAATGTTGCTCCGATTAAATTGACCTGGGAAGAGGAGCTACCCCTGCCAGGTTGACTCTTGCTGGCCATATTTGACACGAGCTGCCCCAATGAGATCTCTTCAAGGTGGAGTTGGCATGGTTTGGCTGCCATCACATAACTCTTTTTTGGTTGGCATTTAGCTCTATTTTTTATTTCATATCTCTTTTCTCATATTCTTGAAAAAATTAAACCACTAATTAATGGGAGACATTAGTTGTAATGGATATTCAAGGTTCAATTAACTTCGATTTAGCTTTGGTGTCTGACTCGAAAAAATTAATTTATAGCTCTAATTGAAATCATTATATTATATTTCTTCATAGAAATTTAAATAATTTTTTAAAAATATTGATGTAATAACTATTTTCTATAAGCCTATGCATGAATATATTATTTTTTATACATAATTATGTTAATTTAAGATATTTTAACTTTAAAATTAGATGTTAAGATAAGTTTTGCAAAGGAAGAGTGGTAGAATATATAATCCAGCGAGCCCATTTTAATTCAAATAGGCCTTCCTTAAAATAAATGAAACTTTATTTGATTTGTTTAATGAACGTCCCTAATTAACAGTAAGGATGATTTAATATGCGTACTCAAAAGTTGCGACCCTTCTTTCTTCTCGTCCAAACTCCCTCACTTTGCTCTCATAATAATAATTAATATGTATTCTTGTAAAGTCTCCTATAAATAACTTATATCAATGTTTGTTTATACCAAAAAAAATATTTTAATTAATGATACTTTTTAAATAGAGCACATTTTATTTTATCGTTAGATAATGTTATAACTAAAATAATTATTATTTATGACGTATGTTGTTGATAATAGCGTTCTATTTTTCATTTTATACTTGAATATATATATATATATATATATATATATTAGGTTGGGTTGCCCGGACAATGACAACCATTCATGAGCCCACTCAATGCTTAAATTTAGGGTTTAAATCGATGTGTTTTGTCAATCCAATGCTTAAACTGATAAATGTTAACGATACTTAAAAATTTTCGTGACACATGTAATGATATGGCAACCTTTACACTAACTTAATAACATTAATTGAATTAGCTTCGTTTACACTTCTCATTAATAACATCTCTTAACCTCCTAGCTAATAAAGATACAAGAATCCTTTACACAATTAGTGAAAAAACAATCTAGAGTTACATGTAATGCTTAAAATGATATTTATTATGTAATATAAAATTGGGCTTATCTTTCGACACAATTAGTATCTGAATTTTAAATTAGATATGTTTATCTTCTTCATGAGAAAAATATTTGAGTACATTTGATCAAATCTATTCAAAGAAGTGAATTAGACTCCAGTAAAAAAAATATAGATCAGTTGGTTTTTATGCATTACATTAATATATTTACAACTTAATTAAGAGGAATGCTTAACATTATAGTCCAATCAATGTTGACCATATTTAACTATATACAATGTATAATGCTGAAAATGAATGGTATAATGCTGAAAATGAATGGTTGTGAACAACAAATGATGCAGGAAATTAAATGAAGGCCTGAAAAATTTGAATTTGATTGGTTGGATGTTTCTATCAAAGTGGCCAAAGAATGGTATATTTATGCATATTACAATAAATATTTACTTGAAAATCTATTAAATGGATCTATTTTAATAAGATTAGTGTTTATGTTCTTTTCATTTAAGCTTTAGGTGGAAGTACTGCATGATTCACTAACTTTTAGTTAATCATATCCATATAAACTCTTTACCGTGTGATGTACACTTTAATTTTTTTGATTATTCTTCAAATATAGATGTTTGAACGATCGATACACAAAATATTAATCTATTGTCTATTCTTATACATTTAAATTGTGTAACTCTGTGTGACTTAGAGTCGACTCCACTCGTAATTTGGCTTGGATTCAAGTCAAAATCTCAAATTTTTAAATCATAAATAATATTAATCTAATTTGAACCCTTCATACAAAATATTATGCGGTAATCGTACATAAAATATTTATAATATATAAGGTCAAATCCCTTGTGTAAATTTTGTTGGGAGTACAGCACAAAAATAATAGAACTATACATTGATTGAGCAACCATACGTTTTCATTTATATACACGAAAACAAATAAAAATGAGGTTTGGACAAAAACCATTTTAGGACTACTAGTTAGGCTCGAAAAAAAATCACTTAATACATATTATCAATTGCTTAGTGATAGATTAACCTATGATATGGTAGCCAATCAAATTATCAAAACATGATCAATATAGCAAGGAGAAACAATTTAGTAGCAGGCTATACATAATAATCAACACACACACACATCTATATATATATATTTATTGATTATTATGTATACAACAAAATATTCTGGCAAATCATCTATACAACACAATACATTATTTGTGGAATTTGGAAACAATATATTGAAAACTTGAATAGTATTGAGAATGACCAAGAATAAATTAACTAAACCATAACAAGTTCACTTGTGAAGTCTATTTAAGTACTTCTAAGGGAATTGATGAATGGATGTAAAGGTTTCGCCAAACCTCCACGTAGAAGGAGCCACATTTAAGAGTTCCAGGGTTTTCCCATCAACCAAGGTTAGTCTGAAAGAAAGCATTTGGTTTTGAAGGCTATTTCTGCTCTGCCAATTTGCTCCCCAGTTACGTTGCATGGACAACCAGGCTTTGGTCGTGGATCCCCTTATCCATGCAGCCTTCACATCTCCACTCCCCCCAACGTTAGATATCGTCACCAGATTGAAGCTCCCATTGCCCCTCATAGTGAACCTAATCCCTCCTCTCCTCTCGCAGACAACCCTGCATATTAATTTATTACTTATTAATCAGTACTTATTCAATGAATTAATTAATCGATGGTTTAATTATCAGTAAATGACGCTAAAATATGTGTATAAACTCAATTGATCGATCAACAATGAATCTGTAAGTATGTCGAAATTCTGATCTACATTGCACTACTGCAGTGATCCCTAGGTAAATTCAATGTAGATAACGCCATTAATTTTGTGCTCTTAGCGTGATCAAGATTAATATATAGCTACGCTAACATTGCTCTTTCATATTAATCATTAATCCCAAATAAAAACCTGTAGCACACATAGATTCAAAACTTGGCAATTCATATGCTTGATGTAGAATTGCACTGGCATCAATTTTTACCTTTTGTACAGAACTGGGACTATGCCTTCACTGCCGGCGAGGGCAATGCGGGAGAAAGCCGGCATCGACATGTCGAAATGACGGCGGGGAAGGTCGCACCACCCGCCATGGTGGTTGGGAGGGCAGAAATTGGTGACGGTGATGCTGACGCCCCCACCGTGAGGGAGGCACCATTTAGAGTCCAATCTAGCATCGCATTTGAGTCTGTAGCAAGCCCCACAGGCTTGTCCTCCCTGGAAAAGGGCCTCGCTGACCGCCGCTGTGTTACCTCCAAACCCTGCAGTGTATGTATTGTCATACCCACATGCCCCTCCTACAAAACCCAACATATGTTATAAGATGTTATCGTTAAATAATGAGTTATATCTCATGATAAACACATATCATCAACGCCTCGAATGAATGCATGAATGCATAGAAGAAAGTACTTGTACATTGTTGGTACGCCAGCCTAACTTACATATAGAAATGAAAACTCACCAAGTGAGGAGGGGTTTTGGTCGGCACCATAGAATGTAGCATGGCCAGACAGCCAACCGCCGGCGTCACTAGCAGCCGTGCTAGACCAAGGCAAGAACACAAGAGACATGGTGAAGAGCAGGACAAGATTATTGAACACAAGAAAGTTGAAGCTGTTCGGTGAAGCCATCATACTTGATTGATGCCTTCTCTAGCTAGGATAATGTATGATATGAGTGCAGTATGTTTGTCAATAGCATGTAACGTGAATTTATAGGCGATTTGAACGCCTTTTGTCGGTGAGTTATGAAAGGAACCAAATAGAAATTTGGTCGACAACATGTTGTGAAACGATGTTTAATCAAAGACGCGTTGTGTGATCTCTCATGTTCTTGTGTCCTTTGAAAGTACTACGTCTTACATACATGTGATGCCGTACGTACAGCCATATTATTCTCTAGTTTTTTCTTTTTTCTTTTTATCATACCTTCTGTTCTGTTCAAATGTTCTTGAATCTTTGGTTTGAAAGACTTTTTATACACCGCAAAAAATAAAAAAAGTTTTTTCATACACTTCTTTAAAGTGCGCATTTGATTAAGATATTAATACATACCTGGAGCTGCTATGTGTTAGAGTGTGTGATAATCTGCATTTGACATATATAGTTTACAGCTCAAGCTGTTTCAAACAACATTAATGGCTTGGAAAAAAAGTTTGAACGTCTCCAACATTGTGAATATAAACATTTTCCAATAGAAGCCCAACATGAGGATAAGTCCATCGACTAATCAATTAATGTCACAATAGCTATATAACAAATTTTGATATTGTGATTAATTGGAAGTAGGCATTAGACTGTAGAGATAACAAGGCTTATCATTTTCATCGAGTTGGAGAAGGCTTATCATCTTGAGTTTCGGTGGATCGTTTAATTCATTATTTTAGCAAATAGCTGAATTTGCTAAGGCTTATAAAAAGTCCCATCATGCTAGCGTTCAATTTCGAGATTTTTTTTCAAATTACAGAAGTCTCTCTTGAAGAACTCATTTCCCATTGCAACCACATTAAGTGTATTGGTTTGGTGGTGGTAGTCAAATTTCCCTGCAACACCGACCTTGGTTCTGGCCATGCATGTGACGAGTCGGTGATAAACGACAAGTCTGACCATCCAACCCGTCCATTTTCACAAATTGCAATGCCTAAAAGTTTTATAGTTATTTCAAAAGAGTTTTTATAATTTAATATACGCCTTCTTCTACTTCAACCAAGAAGTCAATTAAGAGTTAGATAACATAAATCCTTGTTAGGTAGAAATTATTAACTAATTTAACCCACATGTTGGCTAAAAGTTACTTTTTTTCTAAAAGATACAATCCGACGAAAACTCGTCATTATAAATATGTGCACTACCGTTAGTGCAAAATGAAAAATTTTGAAAAAATTTGAGAAATGTGTTTGACACAACGTCCTGTACTCGACAGTCTTGATTAACTTATGCATTAGGGTGATTTTTTATTTGTGATTTCACTTTAAATTGAGAGGTTTATTTTTTGTTGCGCAATAGTAGGTAGGTAATTTTATATGAATTTTTTTCATTCGCATTAAATATGTTTAATCTTCAATCCTAATATAGATTCTTGTGCAATTATAAACAATTTTGACTCTTTACCAGCAGGCAAAAATCATATGCATGTTCTACATTGCTCACTTTGTAGCAACCAAAATAAATAAATAAATGATACAGTTTTGCTGCTAGCGGGTAGGATTGATAACTACTCATGACGTAAAACATATTGAGGGTCAAGAATTATAAAATAAGAGAAACATGCCTTGAGCCCTCAGTAATAAGAGAAATAACAATAAAATACATTAAGAATTTCGCACTAAAAATTGCGTGTGGATTTAGACAATCAGAATTATAGAACTGGATCAGTTTTGACCACAAAAAGCACCTCCGTATATCGTACCTCAAAACTGTGGGGCGTTGGAGGGTAAAACGAGCGTGTAAAAAGGTTTCATCCTTGGGCTGCCATGATTTTGATCCGAGTTTAAAAGTCATTAACCATAATTGTTTTTTTTAAATTAAGGTTTCCATCAAAACTATGAACTTGTGTATTCCAATTGAGATTCTACTCACTAGGGTGCGGTTCAGGCAGTTCTCTTTTTATCTTTCACATCTGTACTTTCCAGATATATCCATCATTTTTTCTTGGCGTCTAGTCTTTGTGCGTACAAAAGAACCTTCGAGCTTGTTGAGCTTTAAGGTATAAAAGAAAATCATTAATTGGATAAACCAGCTCCAATTGAGGCATTAAAATCCGTGCAGCTACTGGTACAAAGCTACGGGGACAAGGTGAAAAAAGATAGAGACCAAGGACAAACAATCTATTGTAAAATCTTACAACCAATATTGAAATAATAACTAGAGTACCATAAATAATTTTTCTTATTTTTTCTCGAAATAATAAAAGTATCATAAGGGTAGGTATATAATGAGTGGGTAATTTAGTTGAACTTGATTCGACCTTACCGCTAATAGGGCTGAGTAAGCAACAAAATTTTTACTCAAGAGGAAGATATACCAGCCCAAGGAACCGTTCTGCTTAGCTACCCTTTATTACTAGAATGCCTGGGAAAAGCTTGCTCTCATACCTTTCAATTGGATAGTTAGAAAACTTCAAACCTGGACACAAAAGCCCATCAAAATTTCTATATTGTGAAGGCCGCCACGGTGCACGTAAATAGGAGGCTTCAAAGAGGCGGCGACAGCAATGATAATCCACTGCTCAGATAAAACCCAATGCTGAAATTCTGCACCATGTTTCTTGAAGCTTGCTGTAAACAAACAAGCAATCTCAGTGACCTGTTTCAATATAAATATCAAACAATCACTTTCCAAATGCTTAGCAGGGCATTGAAAGGCAATGCTTCCAATTTGGTACATTACACGAGTCATCTTTTGGAGATTAAACTCAAAAACCAAGTTAGTTTAGCCACTCTGGATAAGGACCAAAAATCTTTCATGGCCACGATATGCTTCTTAAGATTACTAAAAATACAATCCCTAGGCCAATAATCGAGCAGAAAGGAAGTGCTGCGGGACATGGAAGTTTGTCAAAGTGCTCATAAACAGCATAATCATATATAATGGCAGCCAAAAATGGCAATGCACTTAAATGGAAATATATATATTACAATAGGGTGGTTTAGGGTAACATTTGCTACCTGTACAATAGAATAGCAACCGTGGAGAGTCCAACTCGATTAGGGATCAGGAATGGTCAGAGATAGCTTTAAAAATAAGGTAGCAGTCTATTCTACGCATGAAAAGGCTTCCTTGGAGTGGGTGCTCTATTGTCAACAGCTTGCAATCGTTGCTTGAGATGGAACACTTCCACCTGCAACTCCAACAAATGAAATTGTATAAGAACTTCATAGGTTATGCAACACACCAGATAAAAGGGGAAACCCAAAATCATGTAATTTCTAGTTTACTCCTGAATCTTGGGTGTGACCTGAAAAGCTGTCCTCAGAATATCAGCATCAAAAACATATAACCAAATTGACCATACTGTGCACACCATAATTAACTTGATCCCAAATGCCCGACCATGATGTACATAAGACAGGAAAAACTATAAAATTCCTATGACAGTGTTTTGGTAATTATTTGAACCCTTGAAATTATGCTTGTGTGATTATCTATTTACATTATTATGGCAGTGACATTTGTTATTTTGCAAGTTAATAATTTCCTACGCTCAAGTTAATAATTACCAAACTGAAGGCTGAAAAATATCATTGACAAGGATACTGTTTAGATAAACGGAATTGTGATGAAGGCTTCAAGAAAAATATTAATCACAAGCAAAGCAGGTAAAGCAAAGAAAACAAATGTTATCATACCTGTAGCTGGAATGCCCTTGCCCTTTCACCAGCAAGCACACCTCTGGTGGAATGGAGTTCCTAAGAAAATGATGGAAAAATAGTCAAGCGATGGTTAAAAAAAAGATAACACTGTTAACTGCAACCATTAACATCCACTTAAGCACAAGCTTGACATTCTTCACATGAACACCAAGCTTAAACTTCTCTGCTTGATAGAGTTACTTAAAAATTACTGTCCTTGAAAAGCATGTGGTATAAAAGTCAGAGAAAATTTTAATGAATTGAGATCATAATGAGTTTATGTTTTAATATCAATAATGTCAACTAAGTTAAACGAGCAAGATGAAATGTACCATCACCTTTTGAGTGTCATCCAAAACTGCTTTGAGGAATGCAACATCATGTTCAAGACGTACATTGTCAGAATGAACAATATTTGACAAGGCATGTGCCTCTTCTTGTGCCATTTCTACAGTTGCCAATTTGTCTCTCAGAAGCTCTGTCTCTTTCATAGTTTCACCTAATCTTTTCTGTGCTTCTTGTCCATTCCTAACAGCAGAAGAAAGGTCTTTTTCAGCAATATCCTGATTTGCCAATGCAGTTGCTAGCTGGCCTTCCAACAAGCTATTCTTCTTTTCTAGCATTTGTATTTTCTCCTCATAGTGCTGGTAAATGTTGCCAGGTGCTTTCACCAATTTGGTTTGATCAGCTTCTATATGTACTATATCATTGTCATACACATCATTTGTATTCAGCCTCTTCTGTAAAGTTATTGTGTTGTCTGCTCCAAGTGTAATATCTGTCTGCACTCCCACGTCTAATGGCATGCTTCTCGGTTCCTTAACCTAAAGTTCCAAATTCAAAACGTAAATAAGAACTCAGGGCCAGAAAACCTTCAATAAACCATTACCCTATCAGCCACCTTTGATTTGACAGTATTTGCAACATGGATATCAGTGGTATCCTTAGTTGTATCATCCTCCAGAATGCATCGCATTTTCTGAGCAGATGATGGTCCCTCTTCATGAAGAACCTTCTTGTGAAGAGAAACATTTGAGGTTGGGTCCAGAGAGGATCCAGAAAGCGATCTTCGGCCAGACCCATGGTGCTCTACTCCATCAGTGATTCGGGCAGAACTATTTGAAGATGCAGAAGCACCATTATTCAAGTGAGATGCAAAATCTCTACCGCTTAATGAGCTCTTTTTCAGAAAAAAAGGATCTTTATCCATCACAGCCTGCAGGTCATCATTATTGTTGGTGATCAACACCTCTACCTGAAAGAAAGTTTTTTCCTGTCAGTAAACATAACATAAATGAATTTTAGAATGGCCTCTCATATATATCTCTGCATCTCAATAGGAAAAATTTATCATAGTTAGCCAGAAAATAAATGATGGGAGTCCTTCCTTTCACATTGACAACAAAACTCATTACTTCTGGACCAAATTGCAAAAAAATTCTACTGTGCACATATGCTTTAAGAGTGGAATTTCTTTGTCTTAATCTAACCTGATTGGACAAATCTTTCTTTGTTCCGCCAAATGCGATAAGAAAAGACCTTTCTTTGTGCATCATCTGTACAAGACTAAATCCCTACACACCATCTGGAAATGTCAGTAACAAAATGAAGTTGATGCATGATGCAAGAAAATTAATGCACAGAATTCCACTTACTTTATTAGTAATAGTAGAAGAAGGCGTTGATACTAGATAGGTAGTCCATTCAACCTTGAGAACATCAAATATTATTGTTTCTGCATGCCCTAAAACATAAAATCTGGGTGTCAACAAAGGAAATGTATTTCCTAGATAAATAAGCCTTATTCCTACAAATCATCACCATCTTTGCTCTAGCCCAGCTAAGCTGGGCGTAAGAGGCATGAATTTTGCATCACAGAGTGATTGCTTTCTTATTGAAATCAAAGACAAAGGTATCAACGTCATTTGACATCATAGAAACATTAGCAACTGTTGATTGAAAATCTGACATGGTTGTCTTCCACTGCATAACTGGTGATACAAAATCCAGCTTGCTGCATAAAAGTGTGAAAAGTTTACATTCTACAAATAAGACATACATTCTGCTTTCTCTATCAGGGTTTTTAACACCCATTTACAAGTGTATCTGCAATTATTAAATATTGGTGAAAAAATTCATGTCTGCTAAATGACTAAGAATGCATAAGAGCGCATGAGATACCACACAATTACCAAGGATGATTCAATTTTGTCTCATATTGTGTAAGTATGAGTCAGTTCTTCATTGAAGTTCTTGAAGACAGTATGCTTAATGCTAATGCCAGCGGTAAAACGCTAAAATCTCTAACAATAAGTGCATCCATGTGCTGTAAATAAGAATGTGCAATATCTGACTCCACCAATGTCAGGTGACTTACTTTTTTCCTGCTTCCTCCTCCTATGATATACCATTTGGATCCAGACAAAACGCCACAGCTACCAGCTCTTGGTGTTGGATGGGAGCCCCGTGTCTTAATTCTAGACCATGCCATCTGATTACAAAACCATTAACTAGATAGTGGAACATAAGCAGGATTTATGCATACTGAAAATGGCAAAAGGACACAAGGATTTTTTTTTTTTGCATTACGGTTTCAAAATCAAGAGAGTATAAATCGTTCAAAATCCTTGACTTTGAAGCTCCTCCAAAGACCATTAGAACTCTATCATCATAAAGGCCAGCTACATGATTGTTCCTTGGAGACGGGCCTGTTCCTCTGTTCACGAAATCAGTGAATTAGTAAAAAAGAGACAGAAATCATACATAATCCAACAAACAAATGCTTAATTCAGTTACAAGGGCACACTCACGTGCAATGTAACGGAAGCCATGTCAAGGACTTCAGATCAAACATATGAAGATCATTAAGCTTTCTTCCCTTTCCATCCTCGCCTCCAAAGAGAATCAAAACAGTACCTGCTCTTGTCACAGTGTGACCACTGCGAGCTACCTGAATTACATTTCCAAAACAATCATATAAAATAAAATTAAAAAAAAGGTCATATGTCAACAGCAGACCCCCCAGGGTATATAATTACAAGGCACAATAAAAAAACAATTAAAGGAATACCGAGACAAGGTGAAAAAAGATAAAGACGGTATGTAGAAAGGAGACTACAGGAACTTCAACAAAATGTTGTAAATTTCATGTGCTTAGGATGAGTAATTCACAAATATTGTCATAAGATTGCAGTTGCAATATCAAGAAAGAGCAAATACAACCATATTTGGTTGAATAAATTAGACATTAGGACATACCGGGACATCCCCTTTGCTTCAACATGTGACCAACATTCAGTTTCAACATTGAACGCCCACACTTAAGACAAGATCAAACAGAACTTGACGTCAGAAAAAAATTAAGTTGAATAGCATTCGTATGTAATGTAGGCAAGCCTTAGAATTTCCATAACTTGTTATCCTTTCACTAGGTGGATTTGTTTTCCCTCCAATCAGGAGCAGCTTTTGTCCCCAGGAAACCTACAAATAAAAGAATATGTTTGCAAGCAGACAAGTCAATTTGTTAGAATCCACTACCAATAATGTTAGTAATTAGTAATAACCGCTATAAAGTTCTGAAAAAGAATCAGAAAATTAAATTAGCACAACAAAATCATCAGCATGCTTTAGCTCAAGGATATTTATCTTTTCCTACTTAGCTCTACAAATAATATAACAGCCAATTTTCCCATGTGCAAAAGCACTAATTTATTTTGCCAATTAAAATTAGACTTCCACTCTGAATTTTTGCCAATATCACATTGGTCCAAAGGCCTTCAACGTTGAGAGTACTTTTTGGCACAATATATAAATCTCTTACACATTATCAAAGAATCAAATAAAACTAGAGGATTCCATGAAATGATGAAATAAAGAGGAAGAAGAAATCTAAAGCAGGAATCCAATGGAAATCCTACATACATCAACGACTTAAGAATTTTAAAGTGACTAGATTTATAGTCCAGTAATTGCAGGCAAGTCACAGAAATTTTTTATTACCAAAATCACTGCAAATGTAGCCAGGAATATTAAATCTAAACAGCATATACAGAATTGACATATAACAACAGTATTAAGTCTAAACAGCGTATAAAGACTTGACATATAACAATTTTGGACATAAAGGTGGGCGATGGTTACAAAGTGAGGTTCAATTACCAGGCAGTGACCTTTGCATGCAGGAATTTTCAACGGTAAGGTAGAAGGTGATAAATAGTATTTTGGTGATGCAGCAGACCAGTTAAGTTTGTCAAAATTAAGCACCTGCAGACAAGATCACATCTCACAAGATTGCCATTTGAACCCATTTCCCATTTGTATAAAAGTTGAATGGACTGGGATCGCAACCTGCACATCTTCTAACAACAGTCCACGAGTAGTCTCACCACCAACAACAAACATTTTGCATCCAACAACAGCAGCTGCATGCTGTATAATATCCCAAAACAAACTTCGCATAAGACATTACCAGAAAAGGCCTAGCTAAGCTCACCCATATCCTCTCTATACTTTAAAACCATGACTCAGTATTGAAAGAACATCGTACATCAAATCGAGGAGGCGGCTTTTCACCCAAAATTGACAAAACCATCCAATTCTCTGTGTTGGCAGTTGTAGAGACGTTAGCACCAGCTCCAGATGACGACGATGAAGGACAATTAGGGTCATCAGGATTGGTATTTTCATGCCCCGCACTTTCACCCTGCAAGATCTTAACATCAAACAGAGCAATGGAGCTGACAAACTGCCAAAAATGCAACAAGTATAGTGAAGTTCCTACCGCAGAATGGTTGGGGCGTTTAGTCTGTCTACTGGGACTTCTTGTTCCATGCGTAGAATCCGATAAATGACTTTTGACCCTGAAAAGGTCAATAAATGGAACCATGCTAACCGATATTACACAGCATACACAACAGCACACGCACACAATTTGCCCAAACATAGTAACATGAGGAGAAGAAAAAGGTAGACTTTCGGCATTGGAAAATGAAAAGTCAAAAACGCAAATCCATCTGCAAAGGGAGCATCAATAACAATATTGAAAAGGCAGCGATGAAATCAGCCAGTCGTCCTGTTCACTTCCACCCAAACCAAACAAAAATAACTCAACCAAATTTCGCCCCCAAACAATGACCACCCCATCCATCAATCTATAAAAGTAATAACAGAACACTAATTGTTTGCACACCCCCAAACTAGTACAAACAAGCAAAGCAGCAAATCTAGCAGAGACTCCCCCTCTGACGCAACTCACCAGAATGCATTTCGGTTCAGCATTTCAAACAAACAGTCATCATCATCACAACAAACAAATTAAAAAAAAAAGAAAAAAAGCAGTAGGCAGTGGTAAAAGGAAGGAGAAAGTGGGCATGGCATCACCTGCCGAGTTTGATCCGCCGGCGCGAAAACCCAAACATCGTCCACCTCCGGCGCAAGGGAGTATGCTAAGAGAGGGAGAGCCCTAGAAAGAAGAGGAACAGTGAGGGAACCTCCGAGACGAAGGCCGCGGGAAGGATAAGAGGGAGGGAGGAAGAGAACAAAAGCCAAGGGAGGAGACTTTTAGATGCTTTGTTAGGTAGTGTTGTGAGGATTGTGTGAGTTACGTTTGTGATGGCGAAGGACAGCGAGAGAGGGAGTGTGTGCAGATGGAAGCTGCACTGCTGCAGATGTGCAGTTGTGGAGAGATGGCAGTGTGGTGACTGGTGAGGGAAGAGCAACCTCATCAGATTTCACTTCATTGTCATTATTATTATGGCTTTGATTATTAGATATGTGATTATTTAAGCTCATATTTGGACTTTAATTATTTTTAAAATTTAAGTAGAGTTTATATGATTTAAATTTGATCTTCGAATTCGGATTGAAAAATTATTTTCTCATTTTAATAAATATTAAAGCGTGTGAACTTTTTATTATATTCAAGCATTCATATATTCAAACTCAAAATTGTTCAAAAATATCATGTTTTTCTAAAGTGAATTATAGAGTTTTTTTGTTTTTTTTCCGGGAAAGTGAATTAGGATTCATGTGTTAAAGGATATTATTTAGCATAAATGTAAAAAATGAGTTTTACGAAGCTCGTGAAGGAGCTTGAGTTGAACAGAGTCTCACGAAGTGTTTATTTCATCCGTACTTGGTAATTAGCATTATTGTTATCGGCATGGTGATGATTTATAACAATAACAGCCATCAGAGTTACAACAAAAACAGAAGCTTGCGAAGGAGATGATGATTTTGTTGCTTTGTTGCTTGGTTATTTTGTAGGGAAGGGCTGGGCCGTTTGGAGGGGGGGATGGGTTGGGATGAAATGGACGCTTGGGAGCACAGACACGGAGTGAACACCTTAAATGTCACGTCAAGACGCAGTGGTCCATTTCCTTCTGTTCCTGTCGACCATCCTCAACTCTGTCTATGTGTTGCCTCCCTTGTCTCAAGCCCTACCATGGGGTTGGCCTGGTTCTAGTGCTGGTGAGTCGTGACAATCTGTCCACCTAGTCATTGTGGTTTGTCTAAGATTGAAGGTGGTGCACGTCTTCCAAGTGAATATTTTAGACCTTTTAATTTCATGGGGACAAGGAAACAACGCCGGTTCACGTTTATTTGTCTACTTGAATTGGGCCTCTGCTAAAAATTATGTCTTTGATTGGAGTTGGGCCACACCTGTATACTTCACGGGCTCCTGCTCGGGCCCACGCGAAGAAGAATGTACTTATTTAAACCATTTTTAACTTGAAATAAATTAATCCTTGGACACCATTGGAGTCGATGACCGATATCTTTCGATGTAATATATATCATTCAGCTTCGATAACATGCATCGAAATGGGTCTGTTGTGATCGTGTAGACGAGTTGGCAAGATTTCTGCTTATATAATACATGCATCAGAAATGTATCTCAACTGTTGTTACCGTCAATCTAACTGGATTGAGCCGGCAATTGTTACTTCAATTAATGTTGACCAATCTCCAATTGATCATATTGATTTAATCGGCTTGCTTCAAATTTTTAATATATAATTAATATTTGGATTTATTCTTTTGATGTTCGCCCGTCTATATGTTATCGCCTTAATTATGAAGCCCACCCTATTTGTAGCTATCGTATGTCGTCCATTATGCGAGTGTTATTAAGATGTGAGTGACTCCATAGAACTTAATATAAATAGTACATATAACTCTGGATTACACATCCCATTATATGTAGAAATCATGCATAGCCGCATAGAATATATAGAAACACCAGCGGTTATGTTGCTCAGACCAAGATTGAGCAATCTATACGTGCGATACTTTACATACCCACATATAACTCCAGATGTACATGAGTACTACCTTACATTATATGTAGCCACAGACACAAGCATACACATACATATGGTACAGATATTAGCCATTTTATTGCTTATACCAAAATTGGGCAATGATATTTTAATTATTATAATTAATAAAATAGAGTTAATCATAATGTTATTAAGAGAGCTGCGGGCAATAAGGCCGGGTCTAGAGCCAAAGAGCACCCTCTTGCTTGACAAGGGGCGCCAGAGACCCGGCGAGGTGGAGAGACATGACCTCGTTGGTTAACCCGACCAGACGGCCACCAATGAAGACGGCTGGAACTCCAGGCCGGCGACGGACGAGCTTTATCAGAGCTTTTTCCATCTCCTTCCCTCTGGGATCTTCGTCTAGCTCATGCACCGCTGGGTTTACTCCCATTTCATAGAAGAGACTCTGAATGTTGTGGCACATGCAGCAAGAACTCAAGCTGAATATCACCGCCGTATTCTGGGATGCCAGTTTTGTTACTGTATCCATTTCCCCGAATGGGTTGATCAAGAAACCAGTTTTGAGTGCAGTTTGGTTTGAGATGAGTGCAAAACTGATGTGGTTACGTAAATGCTATATCTTTTGGTTGATGAGGGACGCAATATACCCACAAAAAGAGAGGATATGAATGATCCAGAGATGGCTGTTGTGAGAAAATAAGTGGTTTTTGTATGTAAGAATAGTCTTGGATGTTGTTTGTGATGGTTTTGAGGTGACAAAAACGAGTTCTAGATTGCACATTTATAGCTGCTGGTGAGAATCCAGGTGCAGTTGTTTTTTATTGAAATAAATTATCCAAAGGAATGTTCTTTAGATGTTTTTAAATTTTAAAAATAACCTCAATTATTTTTTGGTTTGTCTCACATTGGTCGTAGAAGTTGTTGGTGACTTGTATATAGGCTAATGGGAAAGCCTTATTCCTTGAACTAGTTTTGGATTAAGAGAGGCTCGTGACACTTATCGAGCGTTTCCTTTGATAGTTTAAAGTCCCTTTTATGGGCCCGAAGGGTCCAAAAGTAGTTTTGGAACTTGGGTGGGGGCCCAAAGGGCCTAACAAGTGGTATCAGAGCCAAGTTCGAGTCGGATTTGCCTACGCCGATTATTATTTTTTCCTTCATGGGTTCCACCTGATGATTTGCAGAGGAATTTGCTAGGTGGGTACTGTCTTATTAAAGGGGAGTGTGTTAAAGGATGATAATTTTGGGCCACACCCGATGTGTGAAGGGAGTTGTTGGTTTGTCTCACATCGGTCATAGAGGTTGTTGGTGACTTATATATAGGCTAATGAGAAGCCTTACTCCTTGAAGTAGCTTTTAGATTAAGAGAGGCATGTGATACCTATTGCAAGTTTCCTTTGATAATTTAAAATTTCTTTTAAGAGAAGTCTCTTTTGGGGGCCCAACGCATCCAATAGTAATTTCAGAGCTTAAGTGGGGCCTAAAGGGCCTAACAATTATGAGCTGAATCTGAATTTGCTATAAGACCTTATTTATATAACAAGGTAGTAAAAAATGACATACAAGTGCTCTAATCTCCCCCTTGCATGAATATGTGTCTCTTTTGACTTTCTTACAACCAAGGTGTAACTTGATCTTATAATTTGTTTAGGTTCCTATAATATATGCTTAATTAGTTAGCTAATTAGAGCATTAATTTATATATGAAAAGTTATTTGATTTAACCAAGATATTTATCCCTTAGCTATGCTAAATAATTTAAGAATAATTTGTCATGGGGGCAGCCAGCAATGCAGAATCCACTTGTGGGGAATTCGATCCCGGCAAACTCTGTTTCTAAATCCTTAACTTGGGTGTGTATGAAAATTTGCCTTGTGAGAACTAAAAATACAGAGCAAGTTGAATTACTTAATTTATGATTCATTTCACACAACTCTCAAAGCCAAAAACACTTAAACCCTAAATTCATGTCATTTTATATTTAATTCACTATTATTTATGTTATTGCCAAAGGCAAATAATGGTGCCTATGAGGTAGGATACCCGTAAAACCTTACACGACCAAACCCTAATTGTAAAATTTTGAATAATTAACAATAATATTTAGTTAGAGAGAACTCGAATATAAATGATTGTGTTTTGCAAGAGGATGAAAAGTGCCCAGCACCCAATTACCTGATTCCTAAATTAAAATTTTAATTACAAAGATAATATTTGATTACTTTTGAAAAATAATTTTTATTAATAAAATTATCAAATATTAAATTTATATTTTTAAAATATTTTTTTGCTTAGCTTCACTTTTTAGAATAGTTAAATATATTATTATATAGTTTGAATATTATTATCTTATAGTTTGAATGATCAAATAGATACATGTTTAACAAATGATCAGAAATTGATAAATGATTAGATTTAGTTTATAAATTTAATTTGAATAATAAATTTAATTTATGCAATAATACCTGACCAAACCTAACAGATAGATCCTTGAAATAAATGAGAGAGGTAACTTTAAATCGGCTCTGGCTCTGCGTACAGAGAGGAGCACAACATCAAGTCCGAATGGCAATTTCAAAATTATATGTAGATAAAAAACACTAGGCAAAAGATTAATGTGATAAAATACAGAAAACTCAGCATCAATACTTATATCTCACTAGAGAACTAGAAACTTCATCTCATAATCAATTTCAACCAAAAACCATTCGCAGCTTCTTTTGAGGACATTCCATGAAAGAAATGTACAAAAAACGACGACCAGATTAATAGTATCGCGTCTCTTCGGAGACACCCGATTAATAGCGTTGTCCATGCAATACCGGTCTTGTGATCAGCGGCAAGTCTACTCATAAATCTGATTCTCTTATCTAAATCGAAAATTGGACCCCTGCACAATCTTGGGAAACATGGAACCAGGTTGGCAATTGGACCCTTGCACAATTTGCCGAGCAAAAAAGTGGGCCTATCGTACTGATGGCGAAGCCCACTTTGATACCCAAAACGTGGTCCTCCCATCTAGCCCACACTTCAAAAAGACATCGAATCTACCTATCCATAGTGCATGCGGCGGCGAACTTTCACTTATCAAATGCCTGTGAACAAGATTTCTTCGAGATTACAAGCTAGTGTTATATAATATCCCCATCAAGGCCGTTAATTTTAAGTTCAACGTGTTGTCAGCGCAAATGGGTCTTGCAGTTTAGCATCAAATCTTATACCAATATTCATTAGATGTCTAGATGATATAATATAATGTGGTAATTATTTCAGACTTGATAGTGTTCTCTTTTGGCTATAACTATGATTCTACGATGCTGTAGAGTGTAATATGACTGGGAGTTGCATAGAAGAGGATTTTTTTTCTTTTGATAAAAGGGGAGGGGGCGCGTTTGGAAAGGGAAAGGGAAATGGGCGTCTGTAGCTTTTATTTGAGGCCAGTTTGTGCGCAGATCATGTGTTGCCAAATTCATATGTGATGCTACGATCCGAGCCTGCAATTCCCCTTTATCCCCACACTGCTAAAGTTGACATTCCCGTCCAGCCACCAGCAAATATAAGATGCTCTTATGCGTTTTCCACCTTATCAATATATATCAACCAGCTCCAGCTAGCACCATTTATTCTGTCTGTCACATCGCGCAAGTATGCATAAGATAACCAACTCCACATATAGACATACAGCTTCACGTTCATCCACGCATGCATGCCGTCATGTTCAAGAACATTATCTGTCTTAAAAGAGGTTTTGCATGTTTATATATATATATATTTATATTTACCTATGATGTATCAATATTGTCATGCTTGAGAGCGAGATGAATAATGGGGGTTGTATATATATGCATTGCCATTCATGAAAAACTTGAATATGGGTCATTATATTGTTCATATTGATCTGTATGTACCTACGTATTGTGCAATAGTTGAAAATACTTAAGCGATATGGCCCCTACTTTTGCGAAAGGTTGCTGCACGTAGCAGGTGTAGCAACGTGGAATATGAAGACAGTGCTCGTACAATATCGTATATTACATATCATCTTAATAGGTAGAAAAAGTGGAGCACACATTATATTCGGCATTTCGAGCGGAAAAGGAAGCCTAGGAGCATCCACTTAAAACCAGGATTCGATCGATACATGAGTGATATATCTGACGTGAGGGAGAAAGCTCTAGATCTTATTTCTCAGTGGTATATGGCCTTTGAGATTTTTCCAGACACGGCCCATCCTCCTCTTCCGAACCAGTAATCGAGAATCATCTGGAGCTTTCATTTCATGCAACATGCACCGCATTCATTCCTTAGCTTCTTTCTTATCCTCCGTTGTGAGATAATTACATTTCACTTTTTTTTATCCATGAAAACTTCTCTCTTTTGTTTCAGACGGCGCTAATTCGTACAACAGATTGCAAAAGCCAAGAATTGTACAGAATGAATTAGAAATATATAGCACCCAAACATATACATACATACATACATACATACACATATATTATATTATATACTAAGCAAAGGTATAAGCGTATAGTTATACTCCCGGCAAAAATAAATATTGCACATTGTCTATCGTGAATATATTAAGGATGCTTATGATCATATGTATACAGTTTCCTATTCTCAGCTCTCAATAATATTGTGGTATAAATAAATATAATTTATGTTAGAGCATATATCTCACGTTTAAGCGAATCTAAAGTAAAGATTAATATATATATATATATAGAGCCGATTTCCTGCACCAGAGGCAGGAAATCGGCTCTCTGCGCCACAATGATCTGGGCCGTCCGAATACAAGGACGGCCCAGATTTATTAGTTTTTTTTTTTAAAAAATTTAATTTGATCTGGACCGTCCGATTAGAAGGACGGTCCAGATCATATGGAGGGGCGGAGGCAGAGCGCCGCCACCGTGGCGGGGAGGGTGGCCGACCCTTTGCCCCGGCGCCCGCCACGGCCCCCGCCCCCGCCCCGATGCCCGCCACGGCCCCCGCCCCGGCCCCGGCCCCGACGCCCGCCACGGCCAAATCTGGCCGCCGCCAGATGCGGGCGGGCAGCCGGGGCCGGATCTGGCCGCGGCTGCCCGCCTGCATCTAGCGGCGGCCAGATCTGGGAGGGGCGCTGCTCCGCCGCGTCGTCGCTCCTCCCTCCTGGCCGCCACCCCTTCGCGAGGCTCCCCCTCCCTCCTCCTCGCTCCCCCGCCGCAGACGCCGCCCAACCGCGAACGCCCATCCGCCCTGCTCCCCATCGACCCCGTCGCGGCCGGCCAGGGGTGGGCAAGGCGGGACGAGGGCGGCATGGGGGCGGAGGTGGTGCGCCGCGACCACCCGGCGGCCAGATCTGGGCGCGGCACTCCGCCTCCGCCCCCCATGCCGCCCTCGCCCCGCCTCGCCCACCCCCGGCAGGCCGCGACGGGGTCAATGGGGAGCGGGGCGGATGGGCGTCCGCGGCTGGGCGGTGTCCGTGGCGGGGGAGCGAAGAGGAGGGAGGGGCGACGCGGCGGAGGAGGGAGGTGCTACAGGCGGCGACGGGGGCGACGCGGCGGTGGGGCGGGGGTATTTTTAGAATTTTTTTTTAATAAGGGATCTGGGTTGTTCTTCTTCACTTTACCCTATATATATATATATATATATATATATATACATGGGAAGGGAACAGTGATTTTCGATAAAGAAGTTCGTACCCTACACGTCAACATGCCAACCCGCCCACCCTATTGAACAAAAAAATATCTAAGAAAAGGGGAGAAATAAAAAAATTAAAAAAAACCATCACAAGTGGCCGAGGCCATACAAAACCCTTAAAAAAAGGGTGCAAGCGATTGGTCCACTAAGTAAAGAAAAAAGGTGGAGATAAACCCCTTCTCGGTACGTAAAAATACTCAAGGACGCGCATGATAAGCCAGATAGGAAGCTTGTCGACCACCTCTACCTGATCTTTCATTTTCCTTCGTCAACAGGAATCTCACAGACCCATTTTTTAAAGTTGATTGCACGGGATAAACTCTGCCTCTTTATTCAACTCACCAGATGCGTCTTGGATAGCTACAGAAAAGCAAGGCCCAAATTAACCTCCGCTAATTCGCGTAGAAGAGGAGTCCTACACCTTCTCATGTTATATTACTCCTCATCCTCTCGCCTTGCACCCTGCTACACAATACTAGAAACGTCGTCGTAAACTAATTCAGAAAAATGTTTTAAGGCCCAATTATAGTTCAGAACTTCAGAATGTTTGTGCACAATAAGGACGTTGTTGGTGCATGCCAGAAACCTTGTTTTGTTTATTTGTGTATTTACATTCGTCATTAGGTTCAAATTCTTCGTATTTATCATTTTATTTTTTGATTAATCTCTTCGTGAAGATTTAACTAACTGCCACTAATATAATTTCTTCACCCCAAGTACTCGCAAGGATCTATTTATGATGAACACATTCAGTGAGCAGCCCAAAGAAAACGTACTACATAGACGTTAGAATTTATATGCATGAGCTTATTGACCGGGCATAGTTGTTAATTACCACTGCATCATCTCCTTAAATTGCTAAGTGGTCAAAAACATGATAGGGGTGATAACTGATAACTTTAAGATAACTTGGGATATCAGAATATCTTGAAAGCTAAAATTTTCCGGTCCTTCTTTGGTACCACCCTGGACAATTGCCCCGCAGTGCAGTCCTATATAAACCCACTAAGCATCCATTTCTACCCATCAAAATATTCACTCACAATCTACAAGCATCATCATCTGATATTCCCATCCCTTCTGATCATACACATTTTATTTCCCTCCCTCTCTCACCCCTCCACAAAGTCTGAGATACATTCATATATACATACGAACGCTCAAGGATGGAGAGAGTGATGAAACTGGTTAAGGATAGCCCGGTGGTCATGTTCGGCCATAGTTCTTGCTGCATGTGCCATTCAATCAAGGTGCTACTTTCTGGGTATGGAGGCAACCCTGCTGTATATGAGCTTGACGAGATGGCGACGGGAGCAGAGATTGAGAAGGCTCTCACGTCGATTCTGGGAAAGAGTCCCCCGGTACCTGCTGTCTTTGTAGGGGGAAGGTTTATCGGTCACAACCAAGATGTTATGTCGCTCCATATGAATGGCAAGCTCAAGCAGCTCCTCATTGACGCAGGCTTCATCTTTTCTAGTTAATATGCCAACTTCTAGATAAGTATGAGCCTGCTATATACATATGTTAGAGTTGGTTTATATATGACTAATACATACATATCTATGTGATGTTGAATAAAGTTAGTGATTAGTAACCAAATAACTCAAATGAATATATTACTATTGAGAGTGTTTTGTTTTATAATTTAGTATGTGTATATTCACTCACGATCAATTATCATTTCATCACTTGTTTGATGAGCGGTATCTTTCCATCACATTATAAGCTATCAAAAATAAAAAAGACAAGAATTTCCATTGATTTTACCTGCAATATATTACCCCTCATCGCTGAGTAAAGGTACGAGGATTTAAAGTGAAATTTTCTCTAGGACTATAATATTGTCATAACACCATGAATCCGGTTTCTCATCAAGAACGGAAGTGAACATCGTTGAGTGATTTAGTATTTTCCCAAAACATGCAACAAAAAATAACAAATTGATCTAGTTAAACTCTCTTTGTATCTTAAGAAGGAAGATGTCACTATGTATACCAAACATTAACGGATCAAACCAAGGCATTCAATACAAGAAAACAGGGCATTAGTGTGTTTTTAATGACATTTAAAAATTATTTAAGCTTTGGTTAGTATAAAAGAAGTGAAAATTGTATGTAAAGATTTTATGATAAAAGTATCATCTTCAACTAATAAGTTGTCTAATTTTAAAATATTTTGTGTAAGATGGAAGTATGACTTCTACCAAGTAGTCCTCCTTATTAAAAGTTTCATTACAATGAAATTTTCTAATAAATACAAGATAAATAAGAACTTTGTTTGGAGAGATTTCACACCTCATATCTACATTATGACTGATTTTTTTGTAAATTATAATTATAAAAATTGCATTATTATGTCAAGCAAGCAGGACTTCAGGTTTGTTTGGATTGCGAGACAAATGCACTTTTCTCACATTTTTTTTGTTTGTAAAAACTGTGAGAAAAAGAAAGTAGTTTGTAAAATACAGAAAACTTTTTCATAGCCATTTTACTGTAAAAAATGCAAAGAAATGGGAGAAAGTAAGAATGATGCTATATAATTTTTTTCTTTCTTCTAACCAAATATCTGCGATAGAAAATAATATAAAAAATATGTTTTCTTGTTTTTCCTTTTTCTTCTCACCTTTAGTCTCTTTTATTTTCTTCCCACCTTTGGTCTCTTTTATTTTCTTCCCATACTAAGTTGTCACTCGCCACCAATGCCCTGGTTTCTCGATTCAGTTCAAGAATTGATTTTGATGACACGTGACTTACAAATCTAGGGTGTTGTTTCATATTAAGTGATGCAAATGTATTATATAAATGTCATTACGTTATTCCCGGTTTATCTTAACACTTAATTATCCCAGTACAACTTGGTTTCATGTAAAAAGATTCGGTAGAGTTTCCTTGTAAAAGCTATGATATAACTTTATTTTCTGCATTTCCAAGTTAGAAGGATGCTCCACCAACGATTCGAGCTTCCACCTATATTTTCTCCAACAGCATTTAGAAATACAACTTGGCATCCCAAAGTGTAGCATCAGTGCAAACAATGATATTAATTATGGTTGTTAAACCGATAATTTGATGAGTACATACATGGCATCCCTCTCATTCCCATAAATTATCTAACGGGTCCTCTCCTACAAGATTTCCCCATCTACAAAACCAGGCAACACCTAAACTGCTTGGGTCTCCTCCATTGCGATCCGACACCGTCTCGGCAAGCTAGGTTTTGACCTCGGATAGCAGTCTCTTTCTTTTGGGTAATTATTATCAGATTAAGATTTAATTGGGGTATTCAGAAAAATGGTTTTATTTCTATCACCAGCTTTGATTCTTTCTAATAATTATTTGATTGTTTTTTAAGAATGGGATCAGTTATTGTCGCGAGAGGTATTTGTCGAGATTGGTACATCACGAGTTTAGTTTGGGATATTATTTTGTCCGTAGTTTGATGACTTTTCACTAGATGTCATTTGAGTATTCCTATAGAGATTATCTAGTAGTTTTACTTCTTTGTAAAAGTCAAATTCCACTTGTTAATTTGTATTAATTATTTTTCAGGTAAGTGAGAGTCGTTGCTGATATTTTTTCTATTTTATGTAGGTTTGTCTTTCTGTATGTTGAGTCGGCTTTGGTAAAATGATAAATAGTTGATACACACACTTATGTTCAGCGCGCTATTGTTTTTTTACATACTTTTGTTTGTGTTTGATGCATGTTCATTTATTTTATTCGATGTAGTGTGATATGTTCTCTAGCCCGCTTATGTATTAGCATGACATGATGTGATCTCTAGATGAGACACTTAGATTTTAACTTCATCAATTATTTTAATGTATTTATTTCTTATTTTATCTATTTATATTTTGGCTTTTTATTATGTGTTGAATGATTTTATATCTTGTCATTACACGTAATTTCTTATTAAGTTATTACATGCATCTATTCATTATTCTGGTTTTTTTCAATGATGTTTTTCTTGAGACACTAAGATGGTTATTTTGATCTGTTTCTTGTTTGAGTCTTTTAGATTAATTGATTTAGGTGTGGCCCAAATTGATCCTAATGTTTCTATTCCGAGGTAAACTTGATTTGAGGTGTTAAAATATTAACCTCCCAATTCCAGAATTGGTTTAAGATGGATGGCCGAGTTTTTATCGGTATGACCCATTAGTTTAGCCGATCCCAATTTAATGAATTTTAAGCTTAGACTCGTCATTACTTTGATTTAATATTTATGAAAACATGAAAACTATTTGTCTAAGTTTTCATCTTTCTTACTTATTTTCTTAATTAAACATATTAAGTATTTTCCACACGCCAATAGTATTAAAAATTTCAATTCGATTAATCCGTCTAGTCACAATAAAATCAAAAGGGATCTTAAAACTCCCAAAGTAAAGATTAAACATCAAAAGGGATCTCAAAAGGCAATAAAGTACAGTCCATATCACTATCTGAACTAACTATATGTATGCATATACATAAGATGATATGAATATACTTCATCGTTAATTTATGCATAATACACACATAAAATAAGGCATATATACAATATCACATCACAAAAATATCATTTAATATTTATTAAAGAATCATTGATCATCATCAATAATTCATAAAAGTAAGATATACAAATCTATAATAGGTTGTCTATGACAACTAGGATTGAACACCCCTAATTTATAAAATTTATACCTCCTGAAATACTTACTTAAAAATTATAAAATTTTAGGACAAAAAAAGAAAGCACTCTAAAGTTTCCAACGCAAGAGAAATTTCTCCGGTCGAAGGTCTACTGCTCGAGTTATGATAAACTCAATACAAGGCTACGATGGGCCCTCCCTTCTTTTTCCTATTTTTCGTTTAGGGGTCAAAAAAGCCCACAATGCATGAAATTTTAATCGCTCTTATCTAACACCCTAATTATCATTCTCGTGTTAGGATTTTCCAAAATAACAATCATAACCATATGAACTATATTCATGTTTTTATAAATTATATTTCTCTTTATACAAACTAGGGCATAATAAGAAACATAACAATCGAATTCTAAATTTAATGAAGCTTCTATACACTTTATTTACATTCTAACTGAGAATTTAGAATGAGTCTTGTTTGAAAAGAGATTAAATTATTATGGTTTCATTATATCGTTTCTTTTTTCTAAGTTTAAATTCATACAAACAAGGCATCAGCCAATCTTAAATCCATTTCAAGGTTGTTAATTATAAAATACTTCGACCATATTCAAGTTTATGAAGCTAATCATGACGTGCATACATCAAATTAGTAAATAATAAAATTTCATCCATGACTACATACATTACAAGTCACAACATACAATTAAAATGCATATAATTAATGATTAAATCTAATGAATTAAATTTGTTCTTTAGATATTTTATATACTAAAAATAGCCGCAATTATGAGATGAATTTCAATTTGCTACAAGACCTTATATAAATATTAGCAAGGTTGTGAAAAATGGCGTGCAAGTACTTACAACTTCCCCTTGCATGTGCCATACTTTCGACTGGGCCTAACAATTACCAAGCTTGATACATGCTCCTATAATATATGCTTAGTTAGTCAGCTAAGTAGAGCATTGATTTATATATGGAAAGTTATTTAATTTAACCAAGATGTATGTCCCATAGCTATGCTAAATTTAATTAATAATTTTGCCATGTGGTTAATAACAATTGCAGAGTCCACTTGTGGGGAATTCGATCTCGGCTAACTCCGTTAATTTCTAAATACGTACTTAACTTGGGTGTGGGTAAGAGTTTGCCTTGTAAGAACTAAAAATGCGCGAACCATTGTTGAAATGGCTTTATGTTTGCTTTCATATAACTCTCAAAGCTAAAAATACATAAAACCCTGAATTCATCACATGTCATTTTATATTTAATTCACTATTATTTACGTTATTAACAAAGGTACATCGTAAATGACCGAGTTAGCTTCAAATTGACTCCACTACTTTGTATAGACTATAGAGCTGAGTACATGAATCCTACTTTTTGAAATATATACAGATAAAAAGTAATAGGCAAAAGTTCAAAATATGTATGTTATTTGTATAGAGCTGAGTTTGTGCGTTTGTGTGACATAGTCTCGTCCAACGCATGCTAACGTTTCTTCCCCAGTGGTGCATTTATTAATAAGCTCAAAATATATGGACATGTTGTCCACCAAAACATGGCGCTCGGCAGTGAGGACGAGTTTGGTTTTGGCACCAAAACTGGAGGTGTCTCTTAGGGCTCGGAGGATGGCCAGGAGTTCTGCTCGCAAATGGGGTTCGGCGACCCATTTGTAGCTTCCTTTCGAAAGACATTAGATGAAAGAAATGCACAGAGACCACGACCATGTTAATAGTATCTTCCCCACGCACTACTGGTCGGTGTGATCAGCTGCAGGTCTACCCATGAGTCTGATTCTCTTTTATCTTGGGAAACATGAAGCCAGGTGTTCTTTTGTCAAATGCCTATGAAAATGATCTCTTCGAGATTCCAAGTATAATTTTATAATATCACATCTTGATATCTTCTTCCTTCCTAACAAAGGTCGTTTTTAATTCTACGTGTTGTCAACGAAAATGGGTCTTGACATTCGGCATCAAATCTGTATACCAATGTTCACTGGATGTCTAGATGATCCATTGTGGTAATCTCAGATTTGATATTTCGCACTTTTTAGATGTAATCCTTATTTTTCGCGATGTATAGTTTTTATGTAAATAAAATGAAAGTGAATTTATTTTGTTTCAATTGCTTTCCGAAGGTGGCACGAACCAAAAGGCAAATATGGAGCACCCAGCATGGTAGAGAGTAGATTGTTACAAAGAGCCGCTCAAAAAGAACAAAACTGGCTTTATGAAACTTCCAATTGAAGCAGTTCCCGGTTCTAGTTCCAACGTCGTTTCCCTCCTACAGCAACCACAGTGTAATCTTTTGCCAGGGAAACACAGAATCACCGAGATCGGCAAATCAATCAATATAGACAGTGATAGATCCCCGCCATGAGAAAGAATAGTGTTGCAAATTCAGAGCAAACTCTACGTACCCACAAGCATGAATTGATCAACTGAGAAATTAGAACAGAGTGGAGTTTGTTGATTGATTGAATTAAAGAGGGAGAAGATCATATGGCAACATCAATTCCACAAAGAATACAGGCTCTTTTTACAAACGAACAAAATCAATCAATCAATCTAAACTACCGCCGAACGTGAAAAAAGAGGATCATGTATGGGGAGTAAGAAGAGGAGCAGAGCGACCGCCCATCATGAGCAAGAACTCGTCGAAGTTGACGGCCCCGTCGCCGTTCCGATCGACACTCCGAATCATGCTCCTGCACGCCGACAACGACGCTTTCTCCCCCATCGACCGGAGCACATGGTGGAGCTCCTCCGCCGATATCACCCCATTCCCGTCCCTGTCATACACCTCGAAGGCCCGCCTCAGATCCTCAATGCACGCCGCCGCGTCCCCCTCCCCGGTCCTGTTCACCGCCACGAACTCCTCCAAGCTTATGAAACCGTCGCCGTCCGCGTCCGCCTCCTTCATCATCGCCTCCGCCTCCTCCGCCCCGCCGCCGAGGCTTCGAAGCATCTGCTCTAGCTCCGACAGGGAGATCCTCCCATCGCCGTTGGCGTCCACCTTGTCGAAGACGTGGCGCATATCGTCCGGGTTCTGGACCCGGCAGATGAAAGATGGCGAGGGCGCGAGAGACGAAGACGCCGCCGGAGGAGCACTGGTGCTTGTCGCCGGCAGCAAAGCTTTGGTCTTTTTGGCTCTTCCGAAGAAGCTCTTGCTCGCCATCTTCGAATTGAATTATACCCAAGTAGCTAGCGTCCGATCGTTGGAGATGATTAGAGGTTGGATGGATTGGGAAAGGTTGGAGCTTGGAGTCCGTTATATATAGAGTAAGAAACGGCGGTTGGGGGCGGTGGTTCTTACGCTTCCGGGAAGGAGAGGTCTCTCGGGGGAAGAGAAGCACGTGTCCGTTGCTCATTGGAGATCTCATGGGGAGTAACGAGAATTCGCGTGTAGGTGAGTTACACGATGCGGATCGTACGTGTGTCCGACGGGTGAAGGATGGTAGGGTGTTAAGATTCCGCGTGGAAGAATCTTAGGTACGTAGGATCGCTGCCGTTGATATTCGATGATATATATATATATATATATGTAAAGGACTCTGGGCGGTCGTGTGTGGGGCACCGTGTGCAATGTATAAACGGGTAGGCTCATATTAATCTTCGGATTAGATTAATATATCTAACCAATGATCCTCATGAGATGATGTGTACTATTCGTAGAATCAATGTATGTGTTAGCTATTGCAAACTCGTATAGTTTAGTTTACAAAAAAACGAGATCGTGCTAAGAAGATACCAATCCCGAGAGCATGGATCATGACTGTCAAAACCAGCTGCCTCAATCTGGACGTCCAGACCAGATTGAGACTTGCCTTGCTCCTTTGACAGAAACGGGTATATTCGCAATCTTCATATATAATCCATAATAATGACACGGAGCTCCGTAGCTAGTATTAGCATTTGAGATACTCCCTACAAGAAAATATAATTCTGGTGACGAAATTTTTTTAATGTTTTGAAGAAAATCTTTTAATTATAAAATCCTGGTCTGATTTGAGGGAAAATAGACGAGGATGAGTTTATCGTTTGAATGAATGGCTGATCAGTTCATTTGACGCTGACACGACGCTACGGTTCCGGACCCAGCTCATGCCGTGCGCATTGTGAATGAATAATTGAAAAGCAACGCTGCAACATTAATGAATATGACGGTGGTTTGAGGCCGTTGCGCGTCCTTCCCGCAACAAGGCGGCGTGGACAAGCTTCCAACTTTGATGACATTCGACTCCTTCATGTGATTTCTCTGTCGGCGACTCGCTGACCTTTTCTTTCGAGCATAAACAAAGGAATCACACACGCCAACGTCTCGCCACATGAAAACCCAACTTCTCTCTCAACCCCCGTTTCTTATATTAGATATATATACCCACTTCATAAGAACATGGTTGCATGATTGTTTCTTGCTTAGACTAGAAGACAAGGCGACTATCGAGGTAGAACTCAACATGAGTCGGATCCCAAAACGCAAGAGATAGGAACATATTTCAAATTTAAATAATTACATAACATATATATACATAAAGATAGACTTTAGTTTTTGTATTAAGAAGCATTGTCACGCACGATCACGTTTACCATGCAATAGCAATGACCATTATGTTGCAAGATCCGAATTAGTTACTTAAGTAGGACTTACAAGTTGAAAAATAAGAACTGGTTCTTCTTTTCCTAAATTAGGTGCAATGGTAGTTGATTTATATGTATATATATATATGTTAATTACAAGGCTAGCAGTAAGCAGTTAGCTCCCACATCCAAGTTGGAAGCGTGGAAGGTGAAGATTCGGTAAGAAAAAGAACGTTTATTTAGGTAAGGAACTTGAACCGCCTTCGAACTAGCAAAGCGCGTCCCGACCGCTCTTAACAAACTTAATATAGTATAAAAGACGTCTACCTGCGGCAACACCCCGCACCAGGTCTGATTCTGCATTCTAAGCTAAACCATAAATAATAATGTAATTTTTTATTTGAAAAAAAATTTTTTGAAGGGGAAAACTTAGTTTTAATACTGAGTACGTTATTTTTAATCTCTTTGAGAGTTATATAACACTCTCCCTAATTTTTAGTGGCTTTAATTTCTTGGGTGAAAATTAATTTAAAGATCTACAATTTATTTGAAGCATAAATAGGAGAACCATCATATCAGTTATATACAAACAAATTGAAAGATACACGTTTTGAAAACGTGTATGCTTCGCCAGCCAAAATGTACAAGAAACTCTTAAATAAATGAGTTTGGAGCTGAGACTAAAACTATTAATAACCAAAAAATAAAGAGGATTTTTTATCATAATATCCGAGTGAGAGTAAATTTGAGTTTTAAATAGAAACAATATATAGATACAGAGAAGATGCTACATTTACGTCCAACCAGCGGGTAATAATTAGGTAAAATATACACGAATCTACTTAGCTTTCAACCTTGTGATGAAGCTCTTCAATTCTCTGCATCGGATCTCACTATCATACAAGCAAAGAAGAAAAGAGTTTCAATGGACTTTACATTTCTTTCAGGATTCAATTTACATGAAGAATCAGATCTGGTTCATAGATAAATATTTTTAGTGGAAATAATTCACATCAAGTGACTTAACCATCATTACAATATATACAGAAGCTTTTCTTTTCAGGGTCCTGTATTGATTGACCCTAACCCATAAGACATTTCCAAAGAATGAAGCCTCGTTAAAGTATTTGCGAGAGGCCTTAACAGAATCAGACAAAGGAATGCTAAGAAGATGCAGTTATCGGTCTTTTCAGCATTATGTCAGATGAAAATGGATTCCTTGTCAAAACAAAACTACTATTGTAGTTTGCAGTATCGCTTAGAATGCTTTTATCCATTACAATTGTGCAAGAACCCCATGTCTCTGCCTCAAGGTCCACTCCAAAGTACTTTAGATGATCGACAATGCTGTTCCCAATGACAGACCTACGAAGATTTAAACAGAACTTGGAATAATCACACCCAGCTAAGATAAAATATAGGGAGGGGAAAAACAAACAGAAAAGAAAGAGACATTACCTGCTGCATGTTAAATCTTCTCCTGTAGAATCACAAACCTTCTCTACCGTGTACACAAGGCTTCCAAGACCAATGTCATAAAGCCAAACCTAAAATTTCATCAACATTACAGCAATTTCTTCCAAGAAAAATACTTTTGACTTACTCAAATCGCTTTCCACATTAATTTAAATTCGTAATAAGACAAACAGAACCAGAAATATAACAAAGCCCCAAATCACTTTTACATCAAACACACCTTTCAGACGCCAAAAATACACATGACAATGGCATCATAGCATTAACCAGCTTGTGAGTTTTTTAACAAATGACATGTTAAATATTTAAGAAATTAGACACTGCAAATCACCTAAAAAAATTTAGCCACATATGAGCTCTTAGAAGAGTATGACGTTCTTTGCCAATATCTGAAGGAATTTAATCTTAGCACAAAGAACAATGGCAAATAGTAATAAGATGTTTAAATAGAGCAAAATACCTCTCTCGCAAAATGATGGTATGTCTTTTGAGGAAAGAGAGAAAAGTAAGGAGGCAGATGAGGAACTATATCGTGACGATTGGTGATGCGAGTTGCATTTTGAACAACCTTACTAAAATAAGATGAAAAAGCAGCATTTCCAACACGAGGTTGCCCAAAAGTCATGAGATGAATATCATGAGCTTTGTGGTTAACCTGGACACACAAAATGGACAATGTTGGTGTCTTAGAGTTATATATGCTCAAGTAACCATATTTTAGCTTTAGACAGAATATTGTATTAATATGATCCAGTTTCTCTGCATCAAATACGAGTAAGCCAAAGTATTGAAGACTCTCAACAAAGGGCCCTCATTTTATGTCAGCCTGCAAACTCGGAATCCCTAAAATTACTAGGTTAAAATTTACTTTCTACTTCAGATTTATTTGCAATCTAAGCATATTGCCTCCATGGTAATATTAAAAACCATACAATCAATAACTCATATCACACATACAAAATGAATTTTTTAATGTCTTTCAACTTAATAACCATAAAATGGTAACATATGAAGAAGTCTATGGCTTCCACATACCACCAGATCAAGGGCACAGAATGATGCCATAGCCCCTCCCATCGAATGCCCAGTAACCATTATCTGCAAGTTTCCATATAACTGCTTGGCTCTGTCAATAGCATCTAAAATTCCAGGACGCACAGTTGTGTTGTGATAAGCAGAATAAAATCCATGATGAACCTGAAACGGAACACTATAATATGAGCTCATGTTGGACTGACAAACTTCCAGTAGAAAGAATCTTATTATCTTTTATAGACTAGTATTACCATTGCATCAGGCATGCCAGGGTAATCAACGTCCAGCTGCTTCCAGAACAAATCTTCCACCCAGTTCTGTATGCTGCACAAACTTGTTAAAAGAAATCAGTAACTTGATGCAAAGAATTAAAAATCAAAACAGTTGACAACCTACACGATCTTTTCAACAAAGAAAATACTCTGAAGAATCCCCCTTCCGTGCAAGCTAGATTTCTTTGTAACGAAGTTTTTAATAGAAGATGACCATAACTAGTATATCTTAATTAACAATCACCAATACTTCATCTTATTATCCCCTCTTAAGAGGGTTAAGTCCTAAACAGCATATATGTAAATCTTGTCACTTTTTTTGCATGATTTTCAAAATATTGTTCTAAAAATAAAAAATGGTCAATTGAAGAAAAAAGTCCTTGCCAACCAAAATGTTAAAGTTGATTAATGACAGGAAAGATAATATATATATACATCAAGAATTATCAACTGCCCAAAATAGAAATATATGCTATGAGGTGGTAATAATACCAATTTAACTTTTCCTTAAAATCCTAATATTTCATGAAGCATCATCCCTCCGATTACCACAATTACACAAATGGAAACTCAGCTATTTGCTTCTTCCCTTGTCATCCCACAAATTAATTCTTTACATTCACCATTTAAAGATTACAGTGCTACTTCTAATTATACAGTGTGAACCTTTGGTAATGTAGAATTCACAGCTGAAATAACGTCTTTTAGATGTATTCCACTTGTCACATCACTAAAGGCCAAAGGGCAATGGACAACCAATAATGAAGATGGTAAGACAGTGTGGCAGTAATCAGAGGACCATGATCTGAAATGCTATGCTTCTCACAAACCAGCATCTAGAAATAATGCTATAAAAAGATGAACAGAAAGAAGATAGTTTAAAGTCGAGCAGCATGCCTGTGTTCCTGAGTTCCTCTGAACGCAACTACAATAGCCTTGAGATCTTCAGCCACTCCAACATAAGCCTAAAGAAAAAATATATATATTAAATATTAGACTGAGGCTGAGAGAAAAGGAGAGAGGAAAAGAAGGTTGAAACAGGACCAGTGTTCCAACAATGAAAAAATGGAATGATAGTAGTTACATAAGAGACTGGTGGATAGCATTGGACAGGGTAAGAAGCAGGGAAATGGTAGGCATGATTGGGGTGTGTGTGTCTGGGGGGAGGGAGTTGGGGTGGTGGTGGTTTGGGTTGAGAGTGAAAGGAAGAGGAGAGTGAATGGTTGCTGGTTACATCATTCTGCATCATGGAAGACAGACTGAAGGATACATTATTTCCATATTGAATTTGCAAGCAAATGCAATGAAAATGCTATGTTGGAGTTTTCCCATGTCAATCTGTTATAAATTTTAGAGAAGAATAATGCATTAAGAAAGATGCAAGCATAAAGTTTTCAATATTAAGTGAGTCATCATCATGAGATGCACCTGTAAGCAGTGTTGGACATCCACTATCAGGTCTATGATTTCAAATCCCTGCATAAAAGAGAGTATTACAATGAATAGAAAATCATATATCAAGTATGTAAATTTGAACTAAAGAAATTATGCAGTTGCAAAACAGCTTGTAACTTATTTCTTTCATCCCTGAAATTCTACCTTGGTCATTCCATTGCATCGCTCACAAGTCCACATGATCAATGAAGTCAAATCTGACATGTAAACCTGCAAAAATTTGAGAAGTAATCTAACAGAGTCAAAATCAAACTGGTCACACCTATATAAGCATGGATTAAAACTAGTGCCGGCAGCCGAACAGGAAATAAGAGGACATATAAGGGTTTCTTACTGCAGAAGCGTACTCCACTAGAGTTCTGGCAAGAGCTGGATCATATGGAGAGACATGGTCCTTGTGGCTGACTTTCAATTCTGCAAACAAACGAACTTCATTACTGTGAATCAAAATTAACCCAGGGTTCATCATGGCAGGAAGATTACAAAATGGCACCATCCTGGACATGTTCAGGGCAGGAGGGGAAGAGTTGAGAATACCTTCCTTTGGTATGTAAGCCCCAATCTGAACATATTTTAATGCGGTTCATAAAAAATAAGCTAAGATATTATTATAGATTGAGAACACAGCTCAATCAACAATTAAGAAACAGCTTCTAATCCCCCCTACACACACACACACACAATCAATTACCCTATAAGATGAGAATATGTGATACTTTTCTCTGCAAACAATCAATACCAATATGCTAATGTATCAGGGCCCGAACTACCACCCTAACAACAACATTCCAATGATCAGCATGTTGAAAGTAAACATATCCCAATAAAAATACGAAATTCTCCTTTTTTTCCACCACACATGAAATTACTAAAATCCACACATAAATTTGACAAAAACGGCAGAAAACACCCATCAGATGTACCTCTGGCGCCAGCGAGGGCAAGCAAGGAAAGGAAGAAGAAGAGCTTGAAGCGTCGGCACCATTCCATCACCTTCAACTCTGCTAATGGTCCCCTGATTTCACCAATTACTATGCGATAGTTATTGATCAATGATCACGGCCACACCCGCCGCGGTTGACGACGGCGACCGGTGCAAGAGGGGAAACCAAAGGAAGGGGGATAATGAAACGGATTTGGTTCCAAAACGGACGGTGATTGAGGTGCCGCGGTCGGCGACCGGTGCAAGAGGGGAAACGAAAGGAAGGGGGGATAATGAACGGATTTGGATCCAAAACGGACAGTGATTGAGGTGGCAACTGGACCGAAACCCCACCGTTGTGGACTTGGGCTAGGAAAACGTGTACACCTGGCAGAGTAATCTGAATATTATTTATTTAACTTAGACTCGAAACCCATTTAGAAAACCCACATCCGAACAGATAATGATTATTATAACACGTATATTTATATAATAATATATAAAAATTTAAATACTTTAAGATAATTATTTTTATTATAATAAAAATATATTATATTTTGGAATATATAAACTAAAATTATGATACTTGAACCGATATGAAACCTGACATTAATAAGACCTAAATCTATGGATCTAATCCCAATATAGTTGAAACCAAACTTAATATTTTTGGGTCTAGTCCAATCATGCACTTGTTTACCTAAAAACATTGACAACACACATAGGCATAGATGATTGAATAATCACATCGAG